>JAAAKL020018529.1:0-10203 GCA_010016065.2 Carybdea cf. marsupialis auct. non (Linnaeus, 1758)
CCTACAGTTGCATTGTGCTTTCTGTAGCGATTTCTCTGTTGGTCTGTTCTTTGACATGATTGCCGCGTTGTGTCCATTGATTATGCTGTGAATGTCACTACTGCAGCTGTAACTTACCTTAATTGTGTTTCGGTTAAAGATTTTGTGTAGCGTCGACGTTTTGGGAAAATGTTTGTCTGTACGGTTTTGCTGTAAGGCAGGTTGAACCATATTATGTTTCGTTTCCTCGTCCTGTGATGTGGTGTCACGTTGGGATGGGGCTCTTGTCGGAACTCGAGTTTGTTGTCGTAGCCACTTAGGTGCAGTGCGTGTTCGTATTGTGGGGCGTGATCATGAAATGCTCTCTCGTCACAGCAGAGGGTCGACAGTCGTTTGTTTACAGATAACGGTAGTTGTCTTGTGATGGAAGGGAGATGGTCAGAACGGCAGATCGTCGTTTGGTTTACGGTAAGGGAAGTATCGTCCAGTTGTACGGTCAAAGGTCACGTCTAGATAATTTGTCGAAGTGGTGTTGGTTGTAGCAGTTATCTTTAAATCGTAGTCTTGGAAAAGCTTAACAGTTTCTTTCCTCTTTTTGTCTGATAAACTTCCGCTTGTGGTCTTCAATAAAGCCAATCCGTCGTCCCGGTACAGGCCAACAGAACTTTACTCAAAAATCTTAGACAATTTCGACAACATAAAGGAACCTACTAGTTCGCAAACTTCAGCCCGATCAAAACTGCCCATCGTAACGTTGAAGGTTCCATTTCCTTGTTTCTTGACCCATAGTCTTCCTTGTTCAAAGTGCAATGACTTTCTTGCATGCATAATTATTCTGATATCTTCTTCACTCACCTCTGTGAGGGACTTTGCACCCGTGGTGGCTTCAGTAAGAAGTGGCTCCGATATGGAGGGATAAAAGTCAACAATATCGAAAACGAAGAACTTTTACTGACTTTGTGTATAATTGATTTGAACCAGTCGATCACCTCCTTTGTGTTTTTCCACTGGTTTACTTTCGTGGCACAACGTACATTACGATGAATACGGTCTAAAATAGCTTTACTGGCCCTCCCCATTTCACTATTGGACGGGTTAATCAGTCTACAAGCATGGTTATGGGTGAAGTCCTCTTTGTGGTCTTTCAAAGTAATAAATGCTTGCTGTCTAGGCAAGATTTCCACCCTATCATCAATGTTCAGCGTTTTCGAAATATCCTTTAGTTCGTTGTTAATCTCCTCTACTTCATTTTCAGTTAACGTCTTATATGTCTGTGTAATGTTGTTAATGATAGCTGCTCGTATTGTTTGGGTTGAACCCTATATAAATTTCTTGTTTTGTCGGTGGGAATAATAAGATTGCTTGAAGCTTTAAGATCTTTGATATCGCTGCGCAAAATTCTGTGAAAATTATTTAACCGTCTCTCACGTTTTCTAATGAAGTAAAAAGATCGTCTTCGAAATTGGTGAGTTCTGATGATCTTGGAGGGCACTTAAGTGATTTAAAACCGTAATTGTTGCATGATTCCGTCTGGCTCGTAACATCGCTGTCCTTCAGGAAAAATTACGCTTTCCATCGCATTCGTTTTATCAAACTTTCCACCTTTTCTATTAATCGTTTCAAGTCTGAATCCTTGTTGGGTACTGGTATCTTCTTTAGAGAGTAGACATACAGTAGTACATACATATATACATACATAAAGCTCAGAAAACAAGGCTAACCTTCGCGTGACTGGAGGATTTACATCTGTGCTTTCTTTGACAACAAACAGAGACAAGATAAAAAGTTGCTACTTCTCGTAAGGGAAAGAATGAAGGAACAGTATTTATTTTATATCTAGCTTTACTACAATTGCCATGGAAAATGAACTTATCTTTCCTCTTTATCCTCTTGACCAAGAAAAATGTTTCATTAGTTTAATGAACGTATTCTTTGTAATAGCGGTAGAGTACACGGGCTTTTTATAAGCACCTTTAATTTTCACTTTTTCAAGGAATTGTTTAGGTTAAACTATATTATCTGCTTCAAAGCTGCTGAGGGGATGCTTGTAATAGAATTTTAAATGAAACATGATTAATTGCCGCAAGATGTTATGAGTGAAAGATTTTTATTAACTTTGTATAACATCTTACTTGTGGATTGTCAAAACACTCAAGTTCCAGCCTCAATTGCCTAGTGCTCTGAATTTTCAGCCTAGCTCGGTGCTGAATAGTTGCTTCATTTTCAAACCATATTTCAGCATCATCCCTTAGCGATTCGCATCCTTATAAACAACGTTTACACAAATGACGTAGCGTTGAAGGGACGCAACTTAATCTTGCAATTTGCGTTCTCAATCGTTTCTTTCAGTATGGTTTCCTGTTTTATTTACCTAACCAATACTGTCTGTAAGCATGACCTTTTTCGACTCTAATCCTTGTAGCTGTCACATTTTCTTTATTTGGTGACCAGAAAGAGACGTGTTCAGGCATATGTATCAACTAGCAATGCTTAAAACATAAATAGGTTTCTGTAACTTTAAAGTACACCTTTCAACGTATTTAAACGCTTTAATAGAGCTCAAAAATATATTATCATAGAAATGACTTTTAAAATTGTACTTTGTCTCTATTTACTTGTAGTGCACCTAGTAGCTAGGAACCTTAAGCTTAAAGCAATTTAATTTACATTCAACTTTTAAGAATTGAGATTTTACTTGTAATACTATTTTTCACGACATGTTTTGAGTAGAGCTTAATATTTTTATCTCTTATTTATTTATTTTTATCCCAGAAAATATTTAGAACAGCACAGAGGGTTTCTAAATGTAAGTATAGTACATAATACTATGTATTGCCCTTGAGCATTGAATAGCCACATTTTGGTCAAAGTCTGTTTTAGGTCGACTGTAACATTCATATGCGCAAAAAAGAATATGGCAATATTCAGGAAATGGATTCTAGTTTATAGATTAATATACATATCAACTGAAATGAAACATGATAATTCTGCAGTTACATCAATAGATAATGTAATCTGTTTTCGTAAGATTGTATTTATCAGTATCATGCTTTGCATCACTGAATAAAGCCTCTTTTTTTATATATACTAATTAGACAGACCCGGAATTGTTTGTTACTTGCAGTGATCACAATGCAATAGTTTGGCATGATAGTAAATCTCATTGTTCCTTTGGAGCGGTAGTTTTGGGTACTTAGTACTTGGGTTTCTTAAAATTATAACTAATTATATGATGGATTATTGGTTGTTATTTGAGCCTCATATTTCACCCAATGATCCTCTTGAAAAAGCAAGCATAACAGTTCTGTAAAGGTATTCTTTATTAAAAGGTACCGAGTTTTAACTAACATCCTTGATATTAAAAGCAAGCTCTTTCCACTTCACGATCCCCCTTAAAAACCAAAAAGTTTTTTTAAATCCCACTATTCGAGTTACAAACATCAATGTGTTCTGATCCCTCTTTACCCATAATCTTTGCTAACAATAAAATATGCTGGTAATATTTTCACGCACCAGTCAAACGTACTTTCAAGGTGTAACTAGTCTTATTCATTTTCTCTTTAATTATTAGTCAATGTCTTCCATATATATGCAAGGACTACTAGATCGCCCCATTGTAACTTCTGACTTAGTGGTGCTATGAAAACTTGGCGTCGCTGTAGTCCAATACATACTTGACATCAACAAAATTTTAGTTCTGCCGAAAATGTACTATTTTTACTAAAACTTTTGCAATATTCACTTATAAACTTGTTATCGGTCCACTTTCGAATATGAAGTTGGGAAACTCCATTACTCCTCTGAGATTTCCCACTATTTTTTCTATTTGTCGAGTTGAAAGGTAAAGAGCAAACAAGAGCGTTTTATTGCAAAAAAAAATATAACTTCAGTGTTCCTGAAGGAAGGGCATTTTCGTGTTAAGGCAATCTTTGAAAGACACCCCCATAAGCAGACTATCCCTATAAATTTTCAGCAATTCCAACTGAAGCCCATTTCCCATTTATACAGTGAAATAGCTGAAACTTAATTAAACTCGTGTCCATGTGCATTGCATCATGACACAGACATTTAATTGGTGTTTCATGCAAAACAACACATTTAAAAGGTAATTAACCAAAATGGTCTTCCAACAGAAGATATGTTTTTGAGGAGAGTGGATTTGAAATTTGGGAGTGTGACTTTACAATAGAAGTGCTCCCACCAAGACCATTATTCTGCCCAAAGCCCATTAACAGTTGCAAAACGTCACATGACGCAGAGAGGCTTGTGTCCAAAATTGCGTAGATCTGGATGCCTATGTCCACCCGTAGAGTGTGTCCACCCGTAGAGTGTGTCCACCCGTAGAATGTGTCCACTCATGGAGTGTGTCCACCCCCAAGAGTGTGTCCACCCGTTGAGTGTGTCAACCCGTAGAGTGTGTCCACACGTAGAATGTGTCCACTCATAGAGTGTGTCCACCCGTAGAGTATGTCCACCCGTTGAGTGTTTCAACCCGTAGAGTGTGTCCAACAGTAGAGTATCGGGAGCTGATTAGACGACTGGAGAAATAGAATAAGTTGTCAGATGAATTCACCTCTTGCAGTTAGTAGAGCGCACGACACAAATGCGTTTACGGCTTCGAATACCGCTTTTCTGTTTCTCTAGTATCTTTTCAAAAATAGAAGGGAGCCATAAAAGTGTCGCCAAGGGAAAGAATGGGAGACATGATGGGATATACTATTTCATGAATACTGTATTATCCTCTCAAACATTGACTGTTGCGATGCAATATTATCATTATGTCCTCTTTTGACCCCTAAAACGTGGCAAGGGAAAAGGAAACCAAAACAATCGGTACTTTGAATGAATGTCGTCAGTATGACGTTATGGTTACGTCAGAATGTTATGATATATTGATTTCCTATCAAAAACCTAGATAAACAATTTGACGGTGGGAAATTTGCTTGTCTTACATCACAGATGTTGGCCCCTAAATTTACTTAAGACTAATAAAATTGTTTTAAACGTTGCCATGTTTCATCATCGACACTAAAATGCAAATAGTGACAGTAAAAGAAAAGAATACATATAAGGGATGACCTTTTCTGTAGGATTAAAAGAGACGCAGTCAACTATACAACTGCATTAAACTCCTCTTTCTGGAGAGAACGATTACGCAATTAAGGTATGCTTTGCATTGACGTCCACTATAAGAACATCATAAAGTACACATTGAAACTAAAAGTATCGGTTATCAGTGTTAATACAAAATCTTTTTGGAGCTACTAGTGTGTTTTATCTGACTTATATTATTCTTCCCGAAAATGCTTTAATATGTTTTCCCCCTTTCTTTTAGGTTTAATGGAATTTTCCCATTTAAGAGGCTATTTCCATGCCACATTGAATGCAACAGTTCTTTGCAAATGCATTCGAGCCAGGTATAATGATAGAATAGTAACGTCTGATTTACAATGTGTGTAAGAGAACTCATACTTTAAGCGAAGGACATCAAGGCATTTACCTTTTATTATCTGAATACAATAAGAGGGCAAACAGGATCTTTTCCCGTGACAATCAGTTCAAGGCAATATGATTTATATGAGACCATACTTAGATACAATAACTGAATGCAAACCAAACACTTGAGCTCTTGTACTGTTACTGTATGTTTGGGCTTTCCGACTTAACATTTTGTGGAAAGCTAAGAAATGCGTAGTATATGTATTTCTTCTTGGGCTTAGTACTAAATTGCTACCTCCTTACTAACTTAGTACTAAGTTTGAATCTTCGGTTGCCTAGGTTATGTTTGTTCATATTTTTTTTCATTTTCTTTCCTTTCAGACTTTGGGAAAACTCTAAATTTGTTTCGAGGCAAATTGAAAAAATAGGTAAGTGAAACATACAGTGTACAAGCTAATGACATCTTTTATATTATATTTTTCATAATATTACAGTAAAACGGGTGCTGCCGTAGAAGACGAAGTAATAGCTTCAGCTAAAGTCACAAAAGATGCTCGGAGTTTTTCCACGTTGGGTAGAATTCACTTCAATATACCTGATAAAAGATGGACAAGCTAGGTCTCAATTAGTGGCGATTTACACGGGATGAACAGAATCTTCGTGGTTCCATTTTTATTTTTTTACTTAACACCTTAGTCTCTTATCAGTCAAGGTGGTGTTGTATCCTTTCGTGTATGGCAATTTGGCGCACGCATTGCTATTGCTACAGAAATTTCTAATATTATACTTTGTGAAGTTTCAATGATAGTGGAATATTGATAGCAGAATATTCAAAAATAATATAGAATAGTTTAATACTCCCTCCTACAATGATACAGATGATTCTTACTGTAAGTTAATAATTTATACAAAATCTGGCCATTTAATTTGTTAGCATAAGCAGGCATACCCTTTGGTCCCACCGCTGAACTATTTATTAATAACGTCTGACTACAAACAGCGGTCCGTATGATCATGGGCGTAAATTCTGGGAGGACGGAGGGATTTGTCCTCCTCACTTTTCAGGATGAGGGGACAACAGCTGCTTTATCCTTCCACTTTTGGACCCAGAAATGTCAAATTATCCACGTTTAATCTGATTGTACCTCCATATTTTTACAGTGATCTGCGCTCATTCGTATTATAGTTATTAAGTATGGGAGACTCAAATTATTTTGCAAACACAAACTTACAAACTCGAGCTCAAGCGTCACTTTTAAATTGAACTAATGTATATTTACTACATCGGAATGGAAAAGGTATAACGCTGCCTGACATATAGCATAGGTAATCCGCTGTCTTCTTCATGGTTTAAAAATTTAAAGCAAGGCCTCATATTATTTTTACTTGACATGTTAGGTCCTACAATGTCCACTGCGCTTGTTAACGCTGGATTGACTACATTCCAAAAGATCGAGGCTGTGAACCCAAGAGAAATTGAACTGGTAATGAAATATGTTCCTAAAGGTTCATGACTCTATCTTAACTCTTGTGAGAGATGTACTTAAATATATTTTGTACATATGTTTTATAAAGGCAAATGTCTTTAATAATCCCTATGGAAAACAATGGTTTTCAACATTATTTGGTTAGCGTCGAGTCGTAACACAAATATTGTATTTAGCATTAAAACATGCATTTTCAATTTGTAGAAACCTTTTCCTGATTAACTTTAATAGCAGGAACCAACGTATCTTACAAAGAGGAAACAGTGCCCCACTTAATTGGCCGCATTCTTTATTCAATAAGCAAGAAAAGTAAATTTTCCATATTCTGAATAGTGGATCGCGGGACATGCAGAAAATGTTTCTAGGCCACAGTCTGGGATACACATTTAAATAAAGCGTGCTTTGCCAAATCTTTATTCAGTATATGATATTGCTTTATTGTTCCCGCGTACTCACGAAAATTACCTATTTTTCGACTTTTGAAGTTCAATTTTCTTGCCAGCCACGGACAGGGATCAGATTGGGCTTACGTGGAAAGCAAATGGTCTCCTCTTTCATTTCCAGGTTTTGAAAACGACAGAGGGCGCACGTACGCCGCTACAGGGGCTCTGGTTACTAGCCCCTAGCCGTAGGGTGGAAGAGTTTGCTTTGCGTCCTTTCTCATCAATAAACCTTGAAATAACTCTAGCTAAAACAACAGTGTTTTACTGACACAAAAATCCAAATCGAATTAACTTTGTTAAAGAGGACAACATTCTCCCCCTGGCAACATGAAAATTTATTAAAATTAAAAATGATGGATAATTTATGGCTGCAATAGAAAAGCACTCTGCCCACCGCCTAGTGATTTAGCGACCATTCTCATAAGATAGTAGAGAATGATGTCTTGAAGATTTTAATACATTGCATGTCTTTGATTGCCAAGTGCGTCTACATTGGGTTTCTAAACAAATTCAGGTTTTGTTAGTTATTGGATGTAAATGTGGGGACCACGCGTCCCAAGATGAAAATACATGAAGTAACTGTATTACCTATAACGAGGTCAAATTTATTAACAGGTATTTTTATGAATTATAGATTCTGAATCGCCATCCACCGTTTGGATCCCAGGTAAATGATAAATAGCTTGATTCTATCATTGCTTTCATTTGTATACGATTCTTGTGTAACAGATTACTGATGGGCAATTTAAAAGCTCGTTCCTTTCAAAAGTTGAAAGTCCTTACAATATTACATCGCAATTCCAGCCATCTACTGCTTAACAAAATCTTTTTGCCCATAGAAATAGGAACTGGATTCACTTAATTACCTACAGTTATATTTAAATTGAGGTAGATTATTGGGAGTTAGAAGCCACTGTTTATTCTTTTTTGAATTATTAGTTGTCTTCCATCAGTGCTTTGCGTCTGCGTTGGGAGTATGATCTGATGAAGTTAAAAAAAGGGTGAAACGTTTTTATTGTAAATCAAACAAAGCCAAAGCAAATACGATTAATTCTATTTTATAGACGTATGTTAGATGTGACGTGCTATCCTTTTTTTTATATTTTTGAAGCTTGTTTCGTGATCAACCCATCCATGTTCAGTCGGATTTGTCAGAGCATCAGTTATGAGTGTGCCATGGCTCTCACTCTGTATATTTGACGTAAAGCAACACATGTAATATACACACTAGGTCGCCCTTAGGCGAGCGATTATATGTTTCCCGCAAACACTTTTGTCATCTATGACCAAGGTCTGTTGGCAGGACCCCACCTGTGTTTCGTCTGATAAAATCCACGTTGTTACGTCTTGGTATTCATCTGACATGGTATCAATTGCTGCCTGCCATGGTATAAGTGGCTTGACACTCAGTTCTGTGTGACGGTGCTAATGCCTAGCTAGCTAGATGCTCATTGCTGTCATCTTGTCTCCCACTAGAGGCAGCTTGACATGTAATCGTAGTTTATTTATTTATTTATTATGTATGCTTCTAGCAATTCACATTCAGCACCTTCCTCAGCATGCCTGTGTATGCGCTATTTAGTGAGCATTTTATCTAAGGTGCGACTGTAAAGCTCTCATACCCCTAAAATGAATGATTTCTACAATAACATTGAGGAATCAGATCTTTAAGTCCCGAGACATTCTTAAGTCACAAACACTTTAAATCGCTGCTTATATGATCTAATAATTTCTCTTTGCATTCTGCCAAGTTGATGATTAGAAGACTGTTATACCATACAATGTATTTTATTTAATGGGTATCAGTTATCATATTTTGTGCAGGCTATTCTCTTTTATAAGGTTAACTTCTCTTTGCTGCTTGTGGCGATAATAACAGCAGAAACGGTGTCTGAGAATGCGGTTAAAAGTCAGTAGATTAGAAAACCAGCAAATAGCAGACAACCTGTGCTGCGTGGCATTTCTGTTGTCTTCGATGGAAATTACCTTGCAGAAAACAGAAAATGTGATCATAAAAGCTTAGTATGTTCCTTGACCAAGCCAACGCTTGTATTTTTTATGATATTTTCCCCTTGCGTATTAAGTATATATTTAGCCATGAATGCTTTCATGAATATGTACGTAGGGGGATATTTATATTGAAGCGTTTATAGACCAAACAATCTTTATTTTTAGGTAAAAGATTTGATTGCCGCGTTACCAAAGTATAGTGTCCAAATAGTTCAGGTAATTACTTTACCAACCCTGAGTTCATATCTTGGAGTATTTCCTTGTCTAAATTTTTATTTACATCTTTCTTAAAGGAAGTCTCTGCTTCTCTCCTGTAAATTGCTCTCTCGTATTTCGTACGATACGGTAACTTGTAGTACCAATTCACCCACGTTTTATTGTAATTGTAATTTCATATATATTTATAGGTAGTTAATCTTATTTTCATCTAAATTTTAATATGGCGACCAGATTTATTGAATTTCTTGAGTTGAGTAATAAAATGATAAAATGAGTAATAAAACTTACGTAGTCTTCGGTACAGATATACAATATACTTTGCTTCAGAGGACGTATTGGGAATATCATCTGCCTAAGATTATTAGCAGTCTCTAGATATAGAGTTAGAATGCTAGGTCTTTCTTTTACAAAAACGTCCTGAGACGCAAATGTAGAATGACATAATAACAAGGGATTTATTGCCTTAAGATCAGGGCGATCTAAATAACAGGCCTGGACAACATGCAGCTGGAGGCCACGACTGGAGGCCATCGTGAAAATGTAGATTGGCTGTGGATAACTGGTATTTTGTATCATGATGATAGTGTTAAATACATCCTTGGGCAAAATCATCCATAACAGGTGTG
>JAAAKL020018530.1:0-10203 GCA_010016065.2 Carybdea cf. marsupialis auct. non (Linnaeus, 1758)
GTAAAAGTAGTGAAAGTTCCTGGTAAATCTTATATTTAACGTATCGAGTCTCTTTCTTTTCCCATTCAACTTTGTGTCACGTCCTATCTAAGCACTCCGATTAAACTGAGGTTATAGCAGAACAACACAAATATCACTAACTTGAGTAACTATGGTAACAAGTGATAGTCATTGTCCACTAATACAGTCTTCAAAATAATGAAACCTAAAACGTCAGTCACTGTTTGACACTTACCCGTCATGCGTCGCCTAAACGTTGTTAGTTAAGTCAAAAAGCCGACGAGAAATAACCGAGGAGAAACACTAATAGTGGAAACCTGAATACAGACAACGTTTTGACTTCCTCGGATTTACTTAAATCCATTGGAAATTAGATTATTATGTAATCAAGCCCACTTTTCGTAGTCCTAGAGGCGTCATATTTGTATTTTATTGCTTCTGTCAACCGCTTTTCTTTTGGTTGTATTAATTTTTAATATTAACATTGAGTTACTTGTCGAGAAAGTTTTTTCTTTATTTAATTGTAATAAATGGATACCTTGTTGGCCCGACTGCCCAAACCATTATTTTTTCCAATAGGCAAGTCAGTTGGAACGTTTTATTCGAATATTTCCTTGTGTAGGCGTGTAAGATTTTTCTGATCATTTGTGAGCCCATTTGAGAGGAAGACAGAGGACCAATTAGTATTTTACATTAAAACTCTCGGAAGTCGTAGCTCTCATGAAAGTTGACTCTTTCTGAGTGGTGATACTTAATCGGCGAAGGTTGCAGAAGTTCAAAGCAACACTGATGTGTTCTAAAGTAAGGGCGTCAAATGTCACGAAACGTGGGCGATTCAAGTACGATTTTTTGTAATAAAGGTTAAATCTACCGAAATGTTTTTGTTTGCAAGTGTATAAATAAGTATCTGTACCGGTAGTGAACGTGTTAATATGGTTTGAACATTCCCTACACCATTCAATTCTCTCATTGGAGTGCAATTTCTATAATGGTACTTTGAATTCCAGATAATTGTTCCGGTACTATGAAGTTTAGATAGTTGTTCCGGCACTTCGAATTCCAGATAGTCGTTCCGGTACTTTAAATTCCAGATAGTATTTCCGGTATTTTAATTTCCAGATAGTTGTTCCAGTACTTTGAATTCCAGTACTTTGAATTCCAGATAGTTGTTCCGATACTTTGTATTCCAGATACTTGTTCCGGTAATTTGAATTCCAGATACTTGGTCCGGTACTTTGAATTGTTCAGATAGTTGTTCCGGTGAATTTGTAAGAACGTTTCTGACCCGAAAGAAACGTCATCTGAAATATACATTTTTCAGTTGAAATAGTGTTTCCACCCTGTCATGTTTTTAGGGTTTTTTATTCAACTGTATATGAAAAATGACCCTCCATAATATGTACTAATACCTCTTTCTCTTGATTTGTGTATTGTTTCTCCAGAAGTCGAAAAAGAAGAAACACCACACGGTAAGTGCTTCCATAAATCATTAGTGGGCAGTTCCTATACCTGGATTTTAGCCGCCCTGGCACATTTCTAATACAGTTTAAATATAGATTATGATGAATTAGAGCCCAGGGTTGGATTATGGATAAAATAGTCACCGCGCTTCTGAAATTCTCAGACGATTTCATAGTGGTTAACGTAAGTGGTCGAGAGTTCGAAAGTGGTGACGTCACAATATCTTTTTTCGCGGAAAATATTTCTGCTACGTCACAATGGAAACCTTATCATCAAGCACCCTGTAAACAAAACATTGCCCCGTGTACTAATTCCAACTCCGAACCTATAAAAGATTTAACAATGATACAGTTCTTCAGGGAATTCTAAAAATCGATGAATTTTCCTTTGATTTCATTTTTCAAACCCGGAAATCCTGGAAACTGTCTTCTAGCAGCAAAATTTAAGAATATTAGCGAAAGGTCTCTTGATATTTTTGAAAACCATGGATAAAGAGTGGAGTCGAGAGTTGCTCCAATATTTCTTTTATTTGCACCAAGTCCATTGTTGCAATCTTTACTGTCCTGGAAATTGTTTCAGGTTCCTAAAATTTAGTTTAAATCGTCATGAAGATCCTGGAAGTCTCTGCTAGAGTTGTGAGGATTTTGAGTTTCAAGGATTTGCGGTTATGAAATCAGCGAAGGCGTGTATTTCAGTTGAGCCTCTTATTTTAACTTATCCGTGCTTTGGTTCCTTTTATTGCAAGATTTTGGTTTAGTTTCATCTTATGATTATTGTGGTTAAAATTGTCTATTTTGGATCCCTTTGTCTCACTTTGTTTATGTGACAAAATTTGCAACCTTACCCATGCAGAAATTTGGGGTCTTAGTTCTTTAAAGTAGAGGACAATTTGAAGATATAGCTGTTCGCCTGTATATTTTCTTGCTTACCTTGTGTTGTTTCTTTGTCTACTTTCTTTGCTTACTTTCTTTGTGTATTTTCTTTGCCTACTTTTTTGTCTATTTTCTTTGTCTATTTTCTTTGCCTACTTTCTTTGTGTTCTTCCTTTGTCTATCTTCCTTGTGTACTTTCTCTGTCTATTTTCTTCGTCTACTTTCTTTGCCTACTTTCTCTGTCTATCTTCTGTGCCTACTTACTTTGTCTATTTTCTTTGCCTACTTTCTTTGCCTATATTCTTTGTCTATTTTCTTTGCCTACTTTCTTTGTGTTCTTCCTTTGTGTATTTTCCTTGTGTACTTTCTTTGTCTACTTTCTTCGTCTACTTTCTTTGCTTAATTTCTCTGTCTATCTTCTGTGCCTACTTACTTTGTCTATTTTCTTTGTCTACTTTCTTTGTCTACTTCCTTTATGTATTTTCCTTGTGTACTTTCTCTGTCTATGTTCTGTGCCTACTTACTTACTTTCTTTGTGTACTTCCTTTGTGTATTTTCCTTGTGTACTTTTTTGTGTATTTTATTTTTCTACTTTCTTTGCCTACTTTCTTTGTCTATTTTCCTTGTGTACTTTCTTTTCTATTTTCTTTTCTGTACTTCCTCTATGTATTTGCTTTGTGTTCTTTCTTTTCTCTATTTTCTTTGCCTATTTCTTCATTTAGTTTCTTTTGTATTTTCTTATATTTTATCAACTTTCTTTGTGTTCCATTATCGGCTGTTATTTAATCGAGTACTTAATACACTTTTTGTGTACGCGTTATTGTATTTTGTTTAAATAGTTTGCTGGTGATGCAAAACAATAACAAAACAGCACGAAATAGCGAAAACATTTTAGTACTGAAAAGCTTTTTTCGTCTGACGCTCCTCAGAGTACAAAATCGTCAGAATTGAGATAGGAAGAAATCAATAAAACTTATACCAAACTGTGTTTTGAAAGTAGCTAATCAGAGGTCAGACTGCTAGATTGGTAGTGATTTTTTTACAAATGAGTGTATGTGGAACTTGAATAGTTAGGCGAAAAGGCCCATGTAGGAAATGCTGCTAGGTTAGACAGTTTAGGTAGAAAAAAGTTGATTCAACGTGGATAATTGAAGAACGGTTTCGAAAACATGAAGAGTACTGTCCTCACTTATAGGATACTGGGCATACATAGGTGATTGTGCCAGTGTATAGGCTATTGGGTACTCCTAACCATCAAGTCGTGCGATAATATCATTTCACTGGCTATGCGATATCATTGGTGCACACGTCATCAGATGCTTGTAGTGTACAAGTCATGTGATACAGGTAGTGCACATGTCGCGCGATACTTGAAGTACATATGTCATGCAATACCAATGGAACGCAATGCATGTATTTCTGGCATTACATAAGCCATTTGGTACTAGTAATGCACAGGCATGTTAAATTGACATTACATAACTGGTACGATGCTGGCCGTACGTAGGCAATAAATTCAACGTAGCATTTGTAGTCTATGGCAAATGCTATATTTGAAGTCCACAGGTGATTCGGTGTTGCTTAACTATAGCTACTTTGAGCCTGGTAGGAAAAAGTTCATTTTATTCTTATCGTGCATGGACGATGCAATGGACGTGATGCATTATGCGTTACTGGTAGTGCATGATTACTTTGATTTTTGTAGCGCACATGATATACAATGCCCTTAAATAATAGGCAAGATCATGTTCATTAGGTAGATGATTTAACAGTGCACGCACAGATATAGCATAGGTGATAAAAGGCTGGCCGTACCTAGTAGATGGTTCACCGGCAGTGTAACGCGATGCTGATGCTGTATTTACTTACAAATATTGATAGTGTTTATACCATGGAATTTTAATGATCAGTAGGTCATGCAATGTCCGAGTTAACCAGGATTTGTTAGTGCACTTTCTCTTGTTTCAAACGATTGTAGGTATTGACTAAATACGTAAACGAATAAGGGCTTTTGCTAATGCCCTCAGGCTTGTATACGTGACACGGTTTCCTTCTTCATGTATTTTAGCGTTTGTTTCAATGCTCTTGTTTGTCGTAGCGTAAGATAATAACAACATTTATGACATCTTTAGAGGAAAAGGTACTGGAGGGACGACATAGTAGAGATTTTAATGGGGTTTTTTTTCGCTTTAGGGGCTCCTTTTTATTACAGGCAAGGATAGAATTTGCATTTTAGGCGGCCTTTAAATGAACGCTAGGTACAAAGAGAAAGAGTGCCTTATAATTTCTTCTCAACTTAAACGAGAAAGAATATTTAGATCGGGTTTAGAGATAAAATTATTTTTTGCTTTGTGTGTTTTTTCTGAACCTGTATACGAAGGTAGGAAGGCAGTATTTATTTAATTGAGTTTTATTCAACGGGAGGTAATAAAATGTTCTCTTTATTTTTCAGCCTTCCGTTTCACAGAGCGAGTCGGACGGTGAATATGACGACCACGACCGCGATTCGCGTCGTGACAGCAAAGACCGTGACAAAGACAAGTCAAGCCGTAAGGCAAAGTCGAAAGATAAAAGTAAGGATAAAGAAAGAGGAAAAGACAAGGATCGAAAGGACAAGGGGAAAGAACGGTCTGGGAAGTCACACAAACAAAGTGAATCCGAAAGCGAAGAAGGCGAAACGAGGTCCCCAACGCCAGCCAGAAAAAAGAAGAAGGTATAGATGCCGACAGGCCCAGTTTGCCTAAGAAACCTTAGTAGAGTGGTATGCTGCTTCGCTGCTCTTATGTAAGACTCCCGAAATCAAAAGGAGGCCCTAATCATAACAAGAGATGAGTCAAGAGACTAGATTGAGATACGGAACCACCATAACAATCGAACACCTGCCATCTTCCCCTCTTCCTGTGCCTTACACGTGCCTCATGTGTTTCCTTAGTAGTAACCTTCGTTATGTTAGCTTAGTTTTATCAGCTTATGTTTTGCAGGTGTTACATTGTACGGTAGACATGCCCAATCGGGAGCTATGCCTTACCTTGATAACAACGCCTAGGGTAGTTTGCCTGTTTGCTGTCGGTGGGCCATAAGCTACGTTCTTCGCCGACGCCATTGTATAAGTTCCTTCAACTATTGGGTGTGGGTGGTCTTTTAGTTTCCTTCTTTCTTGAGCCCATTTTTATCACCTGGATGAGCCAAACGAACACCATGTGAAAGGACAAGCGAACTGGAAGCTGCCCGTCCCTTCTAATTGTTAGACTGTGGAGTCATGTAAACATCTTGCTGAGATAAGCATGCTTCTGTGGGAAAATATAACATATCTCTGCGAATTCCGGCCGCCGACCTCAAGCCTTTTTCATGATGCCGAGTTGCAGTGGAAACGATACTAAAAGAGAGCAAACAGTCACGAGCCGTATAAATGTTGATACACCGCGTGTCTGTCGAGCGTCCATTGCCTTAACGATATTGTTAGTAGGTTGTGGGATTTAAACGTAGTGGGTTTCTTCTAATTCATAGATGCATATTTTTGTCACTGTTCTTTACATATCCTGTAAAAATATCTCCCTACCTTGTTTTTTTTTTCGTTGTTTGAAATATATTTGAATTTGAAACTACAATCAACGCTGAAGAATTTCCTTTATTACCAATGAAATTTTCTGGATATCAGTGAAGCTATATAGTGACGCTCGATGTGGAAAGGCCGAGTACATGTTACACCAGGACATGTTAAAGCCCATTGCGATACGTTTGGTTTCAGTTGACCCCTCGCAAACTTCAATTTGGGGCTTCCCTGTAAATGAGTGAGGTGTAACGTCGTGGGACATTCAGGGACAATACCGTACATCAATACTTTCAGGATATTAAATCTTTTAAGTGGTGACAAACGTGGGAAGGCCACCTATTACTTATATCTTGTTAGATATAATTATTCTACAGAAGACATTCGGAGGAAAGTGTAGATAGATTATCTGTAATAGATTCTGCTTTTGAAGATCTGGAATTGATTTCGATGGCTTAAACATTCTGCACATCTTGCATATCCAATGGAGTTAGAATTTTTTGTGATCTCTAGCTATAGCAGATGTAGTTTACGTTCATCCCTTGTTTTAACCACAATATTGTGTACCTAATGCCTGCTATGATGCGGATTTCTTTGACCCATAACACTAAGGACGAGCGTAAGCAGTTTCTACTTGAAATGCTTTTCATTTTAAAGATTCTATCTGTTTGGACAGTAATTTGTAAAAGAGCATGATGCACGTTTTCATTTATAAAGGAATAAATAAAAATTGAATTTGGAAGTTTAAATTCTGCCTTGTATAAACACCCCGATATATCGTTGATAAGCTGACAGGTACTCGCATTGATGAGCTTAAAAGTCGTTCACACTATTTTAAAAATTGTTTGCAATGAGGCTCGTATTTTCCCCGAACTTACCCTCGTTTATATTGCAAAACTCTTGAAAACAGACATTCATCTTTTCGCCCGTACCATAGGCAACGCAGCTTTTCCGTAATACCAAACACAATATATATTTCTCTTATGTGTTAGGCAGTTTTTAGCTTTTCGACGCGGTAGCTTTGAGAGAATGATCTTCAACAGTTTTTGTAATATGTTATAGGCAAAATTTCTTTTTCTTTAAATCCTTATCTACTTTCTTGAGGCTTCTATTCGCGTAGTTATTTCTCGTTTCTTTACATCAATAATTCCTAAAACAAGTGAAAACCAGGCACTTGCAATTAGAGACTTGTGACCTTTCCGTGTTGCATCAACGAAGAGGGAGCTGGAAACGGATATTGACGTTTATTAGCACGTGACCAATCAAAAGCACATTTAAGCAGTCGACCATTGTGACACATGAGCAGATCTGAAATTACGGCGAAGAAAGGGAGTTGGTCTTGAGTGCTCGTGGAGTGATCCTGCAGGTTCGATGTGTGTATAGATTGGAAATATTTATGAAGATCAGACCGTTCGAACTTGAGTGTGATGTGAGCGCAGCAGGTGGCAGGGGTATTAGTCGCGACATATTTGAAAGTTTTCAGCAGTGTGGGAAACTGTGTGAGTATTTATGAGGAGTTACAAACATTGCGATAAAGATCAGAAGACAACGTGGGTGGCTTTATTTATTCTCACAACAAAAAAGACTCAAGGTTGATCATTTCATTCTCAAACTTATTATTTCCCTTTTCAATCGACTTATTAGCTACGTCGATATCATTCTGTTCAAAACAATTGGGCTGTTGTTCTAAATTTTAGGGGGTTTATTCAAAACAATGGAAACTTTGTTTGCATTACTTAGTTGCCGAAACAATATGTCTATGTTGGAAAAATCTTGGTTCTGTCTATAATTGCCCTCAACAAAGTCACAAGTGGTGAATTTCCAGCACTGGTTATAGGTCAAAGACGTTAAGTTTGCCTAAACATCCGACGGAGCATTAAGAAGTGAACTAGTTCATGTTACCAATCTGCCAACCCTAGGATCGAGTTTCCAAATTTTCAACTTGAATGGGTTTTCATGCCCTAGTAGACATCAACGTACAATGCATTAACCAAAGAACTGCACGAGATAGGGCCACGATCGTATCAATCATCAGCTGACGATAGTGTTCGAGATTTCTAAAACTAAGGAGCGATTCCCTTACTACAACTCTTACCACGACGCGTTGAGATATTCTGATAACAGAACGCATGTGTTAATAGTTATCTGCCGATAGTGCGCTGGACAATTGCTTTAAATCTGTTATTCCTATGCCCATAGCTTTGTCTTCCCTTCCTGCTTAAGAATCCCTTAATTTAGGTGACTGAGACACTTCTTTTGCACCTTCTCTTGCAGACCGATTGGGATACATCCAGTGAGAGCGAAGGCGAACTGCAAAGTCGGAGACGAGAACTGCTAAGAAGACTCAAAGCGTCTGCCCAACAAGACCAGGATTGATACTCTTTGCATGTAACTCTGAACAACTGACGACCCCTGACACAAATTTCTTCTCCCAACGCTTCTGTCTTAGATTCGGGTTTTTTTATTCCTTAGAAGCTAACAGGTAGTGTTATGACAAAAATGGTCCAGAATCAGTCGGGTTTGGCGGTGTTCAAGATATTTCTTCCCCGTGACGGTAGTCGCTACGTCTGCAGTGCGAGTGCTGTTGTGCATTCATGGAAGACTCACGTAATAGGAAAGTGGTATCTGTTAGTTAACGTGGTACGTAGTGGTACCAGTTTCAGTACTTCTTTCCTGGTTTCAACAATACCCAGAAATTTTCGTTAACTTGAGTGGGAGGACATCATGGGGTCATCATACGTTCTCAAAATAGAACAACCACTTGAACATGAAACTGTAAAAAATCTGGACAGTATGGACGGAGCCGTGAAGTGTGTACGCTTATTCAAATCGATTGACTGTGATGGAGAGGTGTTCTATTATATTTTAGCCAGAGGGTAGCTATCTGCGTACAAGTCAACGCCTCTGCGAACGTTTTGTCAAGTTTTATTCAAATGTGAAGACCAAAACCAGTGTTGTAGCAAGCATAGTGTTACGCGATCATTGTACGGTTGGATGAAATGTGGATGCGTTGTAGGAATTATCGCTCTTGCTATACCAGACGTACCATCCTCATTGGCTTGTAGGAACAACTGCATCTCATAGTTCTATATCTGCAGAAAGCAAAACTATTTCTTTCGATTGTGTCTCAGACAGCCTTGGTTCTCGCCAGACGCTGTTTTCCGCTGTATGCTTGTTGAGTGCTCTCCCTTGACTATTCGTAGGAAAGAGTTCATATATTCAGGCTACATGCTGATGGAATCTTCACATATCTGTAGATTGAGGGGGCGGGGGAGCTTGAAAGCTCTCCAGCTTCGCTAAAATCTGCTTACCTTCTGATGGTAACTTATGCAGTTGAAAATATACTCTGTTGACTTGTATAGTAGTTGGAGTTCCTGCATAGACCTTTTCTTTTTTCTCTTGTGTAAATCCGATTCATTTTAGAGACTTGTGATCTAGGTATTATGAGATGTTTGGTCACATAAAGAACAACGGTTGTTCGAAATAGAGGTGTTTTCCACCAGTCGTTGACTTATCTTCTTTCCAGTTATGCAGGGAAGGGTTTGTCGACGATGTCAGTATTTACTAGAATGCCTTCTGATGATTGTGTTATTATTAGAAAACGCCAATAAAAGCTGTTGTTAAAGTGTTTACTTTTTGTAGAAATTCTAACAGCAACGTTGACTAGAGATACTCGATCAACGAGGCTTTGAACTGAGGGACGTGGGTACGACTCACATGTCCAATCCAACCTCGTGTAGTTGATATGAATAATTGCGTGAAGATACCGGTTCGTGTCACTAAATGCTTTTGCCAAATACAAGTCCCAGAATAGCGTGTAGTGCGAAGGGGGGCAAAGTTTAAGATATACCGTTGCCAATAACTTTAGTGTGAGCGAGCAAAACTGTAACGTGCGAAGTTTTGGTATCATTTTCTGGTAGTCTTTTTTTTTCTCGAAAGTGGAGCCCAAGTGGTGCATTGAACCCCGAAACTTGGCAACTGTGTCATATTAAACTGAAAGTACTGCTTAGATAATAAAGCAAACAGTAACAGTAATTTCAAGATGTTGACAACCGTAAATCCAAGCAGCAAACATTGACTATTCCCTCCATCTAGAGCCCTTATGTTCTGAAGACATTGCACGCTGTACATGAACTGAAAATATGTACGATTTTATTTTCTTGCATTGAATCATCCTTTAAAGTTATGCCCGGCATTTCTGAGTGTCCCTATATGCTCTGCAGTCAAAATTTCCCTTTTTACAGTCGAACCTGTCTATAGCGGACATGCTTTATAGCGGACACATTTTCTAGGAACGGGCCGAACCATGGTCAAATTCTC
>JAAAKL020018531.1:0-10203 GCA_010016065.2 Carybdea cf. marsupialis auct. non (Linnaeus, 1758)
ATTCAAGCGAGAAGAAGACAATATCGTTAAAGTTATTGAGGAAGAGAAGATTCTAGCTAATTGTTTTATTGGGAAAAAATTAAATCTGGGACACAGAAAAATTGGAAGGGATGGAAATATATAACAATCACTTATGGTGAAACTGGTTGGTTGGTTTATAATGATTTAAATGTGAAAAATGTGAATGTCTCCCCTACAATTTATTTTATAGGAATTGTAGATACTTGCTTAAGATCATTTTAAAACCATGATACACCAAAATGTGTCTGGGATTTAGATGAGCAAGAGGGGAGGGGGGGGGGGTAAAAATGGTCGAAAATGATTGAACATTACCGTAACATCCTACTCTTAGTGCCAGAGCACATTCAATCCTTCCGGAAAACCAGAGCATCGTGGCTTGTGATGAGGAACATCAACGGGTTTTTGATGCTCCTCCATAAGTATCTTTTAAAAAACCAAGTCTCTTAAAGATAGGTTAGCAAGAACAAAATTGCCAGGTCTTAATATACAGGGTCCATGTGCTCTTTGTAAAAAGAGGAAAAACTGCAACATCTGCAAATACATTCAGCAGAGTGATAGGTTTACTGAAAAAGAGGATTGTAAGTCTTATGGTATTTGCAGCGGACCTCTCGACTGTAATTCTAAAATGGTGGTGCATCTCTTACAATGGGAAACATGTGGACTCCAATACATGGGAAAAACAGAAATGCCATATCATTTGTGATTCAATAATTGCAAATCACAGTATAGGACTTTTATTTTAAAAAATCCAGCAGGAGATAACAAAGTAGTTCCACAAAGCGGTTTGTTTGAACATTTTCAAGACATGGGAGACTGGGAGTTTTGTCTCATTGATGAAGCTGAAATGGAAAGTGAGCTCCAAAAAAGGCAACGTTTGGCAACACAAACTTAAAATGTTTAGTCAGATGGACTCAATGAAAGGGGGGTAGTACTTGTGTGAACAGTGGCCCTCTGACTAGTGATCACTATTGTGCATTCTATTGTGTGGCTAATGGCAGGGAACTGCTATCGTGGTCATTTGGCGCCTCAGCTCAATAGCAAGGCTGTGGGTAGCACTTGTTAGTTTGTTGGCCCATCGTGGGCTCCAGTGGACCCCTTGTTTTTCACCTTCCCTTCCTCTAAAGATTACTACAGATTTCTAAGGTCTATTCTTTAGTCTGACACAAGATGTTTAGGCTGTAAGTGTTCTTCTTACTTATATTTAACCATTAAGTATTGGAAAATTTATGTATTAGTTTTCTTTCTGTTAGGGGATTTTTTAGGTGTAAATAGTGTAAATAAGAATACTGTATTTAAGGCATCCTCTTCACCTTACTCAGAAAAATACTCAAAAAGCCAGAATTCTCCTATGCATATATATAATCTGCAACACCTGCCACGTCATGCCTATGTTATATGTATATACCGTATATCACCTATGTGTGTAAATATCAGTGAACAACCCAGTAGATACATATTCCCCTTAATATTTTGATGTTATCTTCAAGAATATGTGATCCTATGTGGATACAAAGGTAGCTTTTACATCAGACACACCCTTGGGGACTATGGCAGTTGAACACTTACAAGTGCTTTAAACACAGGATGAAATTAGACACTAAATATACATGTTCACTACCAGTTTCAAACTCTACAGTAACATACAGACAAAGGGAAAACCTGATGGTGGAAAATATGCACACACTGAAACGAAATAACCAAGAGGGCTATAAATAAGAGACAATACAAGAAAAGAAGCCAAGTAGCTCTTATGACAAAAAGCAGCCAAAAAAACAACACCATGCCTACAAATCCACCTCACACTAATTAGGCCACATGGGTGAAAAACTATCTAATTCATATTGCCAAAATACCTCCCTATGCTGACTACCTCTATACAACGTATCAATGATTCTAATATCATACTAATGTCCTCTAAGAAACCATCATGACCAGGTTCTGCAAAATGTTCATAAAATTTCAGAGGCCAGTTTGGGGGCCAAAAATGGGTAAAGAGTAGGCCTACATTTTAAGGAGGAAAAAATCAAGTAAGTTTAGGTCAGTGACCCACTCCCAAAATTCCCTCCCTCCCCAAAACTTAGGTTGGGTGACCTTGGAAGTGACCTACAATGTTTAATAAGCAAGATACAACATTGGCCTTAATCAGCTGGATGGTGGCCAAGCATGTGGCTGGTATGCAGCTTGCCAAGTCCACAAATTTTCTCTTGAGAGTCATGAGTCCTTCCACAAAAACTCTAGCATAACTATCCATATCTCATTAAAGATTTTCAAGTTCATTGGCTATCTGTTAGAGATAGGGTAGAGCAATGTCTGTACGTTGTCTTTTGTAACCACAGCATTCGTACACATATAAACAACAAATTTGCGAGCCTAAGCTTCCCAGGCATTGGCAGGATTATTCAGCCAGTACTTTTAGTCCAAGAGCCAGTGATGAAATATACCCTCCATAAGGTCTCAAGATGCAATAGGTACACATTGGTTAAGCATGGGCTTCTCAGTCAGATACAACTACTGTAGTCAGCTGGTTCAGACCTCTTGGGATAGTAGGCTATGGACCCTTTTCATTCCCAAAGTTTTGGACTGAGATTCTCTATTAGATCTTAACTTAAACTTACTTAAAGGTTTCCTAAGTACACTGTAACACCATTCCGTCTCATATACCAGTAAACAGGCACTGAATGCTCTCCAGGCTTTGTCCCCCAAAAATTCTTATTTAGATCTAAAGGCAAAAGCTAGCAAAATTGTCCAGATAGCATTTCATGAGCAGAAACCAAAGGAACAGGGATCCAGGACTAGGTCCTGAACCAGTACCCTGGAAGGCAAGGCAAGCACAGTCAACACTGATGTAGCTGGAGCTCCCAAATGTGAAAGATGAAACCTATCGCTTTGAAAATTTAGGTCAAGTGGACAATTTTAGCACAATGAAGTAGAACTCTCTTTCAAGGAGAAAACAAATTGAGATTTAAATGGTGGACAGGGGAGACCATGTTAGACCAAAGTGACACATTGGTGATTACAGGGTGGGATTTATCTGTATACCCTAACTTAGCCAACTGCAGGGGGCAACATGTCCCACCTGGCCACTGGTACAAGCCACCACTGTTATCATGGTTACCATATGATGAAAAGGGACAGACTGTTCAGCGGCAGGATGCAGCAACATTGATACTAATCATCAAGGGCTATGTTTTGCCAGGAACTACAACATGGACTGATGTGGTGTGCCTTCAATGGACTGACAATTGAGGGCTACCAGCATGATACTGCAAACCATAATTAGGACTTCATGAAATGGGCATTACCATCAATCATGTACTTATGTAGAGGCTATGTGCCAAAGAAGCAAGGCCAAGTTAAGTGGCAGTTCAGGTCATCTAATTGCAAGATGATCCCTGATTATCTCTGGAGGCGAGAGTACATATGTGGCATCAACGCTTTAGCCATCATTTTTTATGTATTTGAAGACAGGTTTGTAAAATAAACCCTCTGTACGTTTTTCTTTAAGAAGAAATTCATGCTTAGTTATATGCCTCGTTCTTGTTCCACTCACCGCCTAATTTTGGTGATTGTAATCATTATTTGCAGCTATTGTTATTGATATACTTTGTACATATCATGTTAGCACATGATTAAGGTACACTATTATTCATCATTTAAATAGATTTGGGGCGGGGAACTAGAATAGTACATTAATGCCTCAAATCCGTATCTATGTTTTGGTCACCAGATCCCATGATGATACCAGACTATCTTGCAGAATCTACATAGGTGAAGCATTTCGGACGGACAATATCCGACGTTTGTCAACGTCTGGACTCAAGTAATATAATATATAATGGGTGGACGTATTACCTTCGTGGTGAACTTTCTTACAAGTTAGCAGTAATATTTAGGTAGTATGGCTCTTCATAATGACGTACAAAGCTTAAATGATTTCTATAACCTTTACAAGCAACCAAAACCAACTAAAGAAAGTAAGGGAACGTCCTATACTGCAATCAATAGCGATCCTTTGACAAGCTACTTCCCACATTAGACAGTAAACTATCTTTGTTCTTGTCATTGTTTCAGACAACAAGCTCTCAAAAAAAATTAACGTTTTTATCGATAGATTAAACAGAAAATTCAACTTTAAAAACGACTTACTTTTCCTATCTGTGGATCAATGCAGCATATTCCAACACGGACATCTATTCAAGAAGAGCGGCCTAGGGTACGCGCACCAGCAGACATGGCCTACACCATCACGACGAAGTGTGGTCTCCTTAATTTCTCTATTGCTAATATCTAGTCACCACTACAGCCACACATGGTGGCTTTACGCTAATTGACGGATAATCGCTTTCTGAGATAGTTGTAAACCATTCTTTTCTACCATAAAGTTCCGTTTGTCACGGCCAGGTCAATCAATCGATCTTACACCATATTGTTTATGATATTGTACTGAAGCCAGAACAAGTACTGTAAGAGCTTCATGTATGACTGCACGAAAAACGAAGTTGGCTCGGTGTAGGCACCGTTTTCTAAAAGATACTGAATGCAGCATAGAAATTTAAAGTATAACAATAATAAATCCTTTACATATTTCTATGGGATTGAGCAATGTGAAAATAATTGAAAATAATGTGAAAGGCATTTCACGTTTTACGATATATTGACAAGAATTAGGGTAAAACTATTTTGATTCTTGATCGAAGTGCCTACGATTAGCAATCTTTAGTTGATGACACGAATCTTCATGTAAGCATATAATTCTCTTTAGTATTGTGGCGCTCGTACTTTTTCAGAAACAATAATAAGTATTTTGAGCTTGAGAAGGGGCGTACCAACCCTGGGGCCATACCCCCACGTTAGCAAACCTTTTTTCTTTACGTTTTATGGTGTACAGTGGTTACATATTACAGGTACTACTTCGGTAAGTGTTCTTCTGAGTTGGCTGAGTTGGTTCCTCTTCCCCTCATCAGGTCAAGATCCACTCGGTATACTGAATCTCTGCATACCTTCTCTGTTTCTATCCCTAAAACAAACAGAAATTTCTATGCTAACAGTTTCTTCCCTAGGACTGACAAGATCTTTATCTCTTTGTCTTCAGACTGCTTTCCTTTTGCTTATGATCTTGACACTTTTGAATCTAATGTCAATCGCAATTTTTTTGTAGATCTGTAATTTTTTTGTCTGTAATGACATCTATTTTTCTATTTACTTTTTATTTCGACTTATTTCAAAGTAACTCAATACCTTGAAGTGGCAACTATTGAGTGAAGGATAAAAAGGGTTTATTTTGAGAAGTTCCGTTATGGTCCTGTCAATTACATGAATAAGAAAAAGTGTTATAAAATATAGAATGAGGTATTGAAGGTAACGAGTTTTTTGTCAGTAACTAAAACAAGCAATAAAAAAGTAAATCAACTAACTAGTAGGTGTGCTGCAGAAGGTTCTTTCATGATTATATAACCATTGCATTATATAGTAACTGTTGTGTTGTGCAACTCAAATATATGTAACATGCACTTTATATCTATGGAAATTTCATTTTACTTACAAATGCGGTTTTCTACAAAGATATCTATAAATGTCGAAAGGTATACAGCCGCAGTTAACAGTAATTCTTGACCATGGGAAGAGACATGATGTCCTTTTCAAATTAAGCAAATAAAAGTAAAGTACGAGTAATTTGGAGGAAAGTCCCAAAATTGCGGTGCAGTTGCTCCTGTCATTCAAACTATACTTGAAGAAATTTTAGGGGGCATGGGCTCATAGCCCCAATATAGGAATATGTTTGATAAGGCTATCATCCGATATTGGCATCAGATCGGCTCTGAAGATTGCGCTTAGGAGAAGGTAGTAGGATCTAATAAAAATGATTTGCTTAACATAAGTGATAAAATTGCGACATTTTAAGAAACAGAGATTGATATGAAGGCAACATTGCAAGCCAGGAACATGCTGGAGACTAGACCCATCGTTGAGAACAGAACATTTCATGATTTTCACCTGAATTGATGATTTTCACCTGGTTAGTACTATAAAGGGGACGGGGACGGGGAAGGGGAATGCCTATTCCAAGTCCCAGTCTGGACAGTATGTTCTTTAACGTTTGGCAAGTACCGGGCCCTAATACTCATAGGTGTTGGTGTTTGGCTATATTTTCTGAAATGTATGACAAGTTCCCGATTAGAAAGGGATGGATACTCACCGCCAGCCGTTGTGGTGCAAGAAAGTACACTTTTTATGTAGTGAGTTAGTATCCTTGATTAGTACCCATACTCCTCTTACTTATTACTCCTCGCCACATTTACTTCTCGATCAAAGCCGTTTCCCTGGCTTGAATAATTACGCCTCTTCGGTACACCCCCACCCTAGCGGATGTTCTCTTACTTTGTCAGTTAAAAATATCTTATTTTACTGTGGTGTAACCAGCGGGAAGAAACCCTTTTTTGGGGCGGGGAGACACTGAAAGGGTTAATTTCACATATTTTGACTGAAAAGCGGAACAGGAATGGAAAAAGGCCAACATCATTGGGGAACGTGCCGTCTCCCGGTGGCTACGCCTATATTTCACTTTTACTTTTGCTTACACTAAATATTATTCAGTCTACAATTCATTTAATCTTTGTCACTGAAGTGAGAGAACGTATAGGAAAATTTTGGATTTTAACCAATCATCACTGGCAATTCTGACATCGTATCATGCGAACATGGTATTTATTGAATTTGGTTGGAGATGATGCAGCAAGTATCATAAATTACCCTCGTATCGAAGCTAGAGTTGTTAAATATTTGAAATGGTAGTAAAAGAGTTTTGATGTTAAGTGCGTTACATTGATGTAATCAGCCCTCCCTTTCCTCCTAATAATGTTCTGGTGATTACCCTACTGCATTAGAACCTTGTGGATATCTGATATTCCAGAAAGTGTGACAAATAAGCTGATAAGGTATGAAAAGAACATTTTTCTTCGTCAATCCGTTCAAAGCAGATGAATCACCATAAACGAACTGCAAAAGTATTCAAGAAACATCAATTACTTCTTGTTGAGTGTTTTTCTTCAGCACGATTCAGTATGAATGATTACGTAACAACAATTGTTCTTGAAACCAGATGCTTTGGGAAAAATACTATAGATGAAAATTATGACAGAATAGACTGGCAACAATTCTGACATTCTCTTAATTTCTATCAATGGATTCTTTTATCTACTTCTAATGAATGATTGATTTTCAAAAAACCCCATTTATGTCGATTTTCCATCACTTTGGGAGGTTAAGTTTTGAGCAGATACTTGTACCCATTTGTCAGCATTGAACTGCAAGGCCTAGTTGTTACCCCCATAAAGCAACTTGACTTCCGAACTGTTGGTAGTAGTCTTAGTCTTGCCGAAGCTTTGCAGCCTGATCTATGTTGATTATCTTGTAATCCAAATCCTGTTTTCCTATAGCTTATAGATAAATGAAGAGTCCTGCTGGTTATCATACTTAATTACGAATATTCATCGGGTTATCAGCATTATTGGAGCCAGGATCTACTAGCTTCTCCCCCTCGTCCTGATGGCCTCAAACTACCAAGTCAGTGTAGGGTAAGTGAAGGTGAAAGGTAAAACAAAGACAGGACTGATTTGCAACCGTTGAAATACATTAGCACATCCTGATAAAAACCTACAATCTACTCGAACAGATAGCTCAACGATTTATAGATTCCCCAAAATCAGGGGCAAATTTAATTGACATTCATACTTTAATGAGATAGATTTCTTAGTATCAGCAGTGGAAAACTCTACATTATGCTTTGCTATCTGTATGGAGCAAACACAGCTCCTTTTCTGAAGATAAACTTGGGTATCAGCTTAAGTCCAAATATCAGATGATCCAGGTTTGCAAGTATTAGCGGGTTTAGTTTCGCCGACATCAAACTTTATTTGTGCTGGGCCTTCTTACTTAAAAAGGAATGAATATTTTCAATGTAATTATATCCTCCTTAACAAACTCAAATTTTTCACCGATTAAAAACATTTCAGCCCATTGTGAGTGAATAGACAGCAAGATTTACAAATCTTCTTCAGCATAAAAGTGTATTTAGTGGATACGTGAACTGCAATACATGTTGAGTCTGAGACGGGTTACAAAACTATAGCAGAAATACTATATCGAATGGATAGATAGTCCCCTGCCCCAGTATGTTTAATGCACTTTGAGCAAAACAGAACAAAGAGATAAGATTGTGTGAATTAGCACTCCAATACCTACACCCCTCCCTCTTATTTGAAGTTTGAAGTTCCCCGGTCTCAATAGATGTTACCTAAAATTAAAAGACTTGTATATCAAGTTTGTACTGGTTTGACTGTGTTGCAGTTGTATTGTTTACAGATCCAATAATCCAAGTGTTGGGTCACTAACTTTGTGAATTTGCTCGCCGATAATTTTCACTCTTGGTACAGTGTTGCATTAAACTTGAGATCATCGTGATGAATATGCTAACCTAGCCTCATTAAACAATTAGTGGTGGGGAGTTTCCAACCTATAAAACTTATCCTGGTTTATTATATTTCATTGTTTATTAATGCCTTTCCAAAGAGTTAGCATCACATTCAACAGCGCTTCTTTATCCCACATTTTATTTTTTTCTGCCTTGATTGATACAAAACAGTAAATGCTTTGCATATATATTGACACGTAAGATGTAAGGTGACAGATCTTTCTAGAGAAATGAAGCAACATACCTGATGTGTCTTTGCTGTTGAAGTATGTCGGTACAACAGTGGCCTTTGATAGGTGTGGACTTCTTTGGACTTAGATAACAAATTGATATATCAGGAAAAATCGTTGCTCACCTATGTATGCTATTCAGAGGAAAATAGTTGTATCGGTAGGACACATTTTTTTACATGTTTCTCGTGACAAGTTTATCTAAAATTGTGAGATCGGATTTACTTAGTAGTGGATGAAGCCTGCCCTAAAACCCAGAGGCTAATTATGTGTACAAAGTTTGAAGTAATGAAGTGAAAACGTGAATCGTGTCTCCAGTCTAGACTTAAAATCAACGCAAACAATTTGAGCATCTAGCAAAGATATGTCAATACTGTGTCTCATGATTTCCAACAAGCAACTGCAGGCGTCAAAGGAGACTTAATTCAGTCACAAATTTTAGAGAAGTTAGGGTCGAAAATGATTAGACATTCAAATGCATCTGCTAATGATTTATGAACGAGGTCACGGTGGTATGAATCTAAGGGAAGAAAATTGGATAATCATGGTTGAGTGTAGCTACCAGGTCACTGCATCTAGGCACCGTTATTCCAAAGCAGCAGTTTTCATGTTACATGCGACCTGATTATAAGCTAAGATTTACAAGGTATCGTTCATTGAGATAAGAACGGCAGAAGCCATCAATTTTAAGAGATGCGTTGATTGCACACTAATTACGCCCTTGTACACTTTGAAGATTTCCTATTAGTAAGAGCATGACTATATTTTTCTTTGTTTTGGTAATTAGGTCATTTTTTATTTGCCTTCAGAATTGTTTGTTATAATTTGCGCACTTTTTTCATGTGCGTGTCTTGTGCAATAATTCATGGCCATAGTAATATTGGATTTGAACATAAAAGAAGAAACTTGTGATGATAACAGGTCGTAGAGCAAATACATTTTCTGTAGTATTTAGTATCAACTCATGACAGGGTTGATATAGAGAATCTTCAGCGAATGCACACATTTTACCTACAAATGTATTCTATAGATCGCACAATTGCGATTTTCAGGTTTTTTACTGGACAAAAACCTAAGTTCTGGAGTTGCCTCACAATTCTCCCACTTTGATGTCAGTTTCTTTTTAATCAGTTGCCTTTAATAAAGATAGTTTAAAAGAAATCTAAAATAAGAGTTCATTAAAAATGACGGGAAGAGCTTTAGACCTTCCAAAAACAGAATGTGGTGTAAGGCATTGTGTAATAGACTTAAATGAAATCGATGGTCTGCTAAATTTATTTGATACTAGTCTTTTGGTAAGGCTTGGAGTAGTTTGCGAGAGTTAGTAACGTAAGGGGTTTTCGTTCAAAAATCGCTGAAAAAAATATTTTCAGTAGGCCTACATTTGTTGTGTGATGTTACTCTAAAGTTTATACCTGACAAAAGGTAATGATTTGCCTGCAAAATATTACGTAATTATTAGGGAAAGATAAATGCCCCCCC
>JAAAKL020018533.1:0-10201 GCA_010016065.2 Carybdea cf. marsupialis auct. non (Linnaeus, 1758)
GATTAAAGACAATAGAAATCGAACGCGGCATGAAAACGAGGCTAAACTTGCCTAAGCTTAACTAAACGCAATTACAACATCTGCTCCTGATAACGGCTACTTGTACACCTAAAGCACTTTTTGGAGGAGAGCCAGTTACTTTCAAGAATTAAATTCAAGTTAATTTCAGTACTTCCAATAAGGTTTTTGGGAAAACCTCAAAGATTGATGATGCCCTCAAGGATGGGAAGAAGGGGCACGATGGAAATGTTTAGATCCATTAACAAAAATATAACAACGCATGGAAGTATAACTACAAAATTCAAGGGCAGTTTTTGCTATAGTTCCCCATTTTCCAGAAACATCTTGTTTTAAGGCAATTTTAACTATTGATTCGAGTGAAAATCAGGTTCCGGGAGGATTAAAGAAATTACAGAAGGAGTGTTATGACCCTGTTACAACGTTTTGCATGATGTATTGTCTTTACATCACCAAAGATTTAAAGAGACCGGGCTGTAGAAATGTTCTCTTTAACAGTTCAGTCTGAAAGAGACAACATTTTCTGAAACTTTCTTAGAAAAATCAAGGATATAACCACCAAACACTCAGTATATTCTGGTTTAAATGAAGCAACTAAGTTATTCTGACTATAACGCAGTCACTTTTCTCTAGCTGCCACATGTTATAAACTCCCCCATCTTCTAGCACTACTTCTAGGCTTCTCACCTTCTAGTATTTTCCTGTCATCTACACACGTACAACTTTCTTGCGTGACCACATCTAGGACTTTGACTTTCTTGTTATAGTATCTTCCTTTCTTGTATTGGTCACTAATGATTCGCACACGAATACCAGCCGTTAACCAAGACCTGTTTGAAGGACTAGAACTTGATCTGCTATCTTTTTTAGAATCCGTCTTGCAATCCTCGTAAATTTTTTTCCTGCTATAAATGAGTAGAGAAAGAGTTAAGCTTACTTATAACGATGATATGTTTACAATGCTGCACATGCAGAAAATCCAAGAGCCCATGAAATCCCGATTGTATAAACCCAGAGACATCAACAGTTTCCAATCGGAAAAAAGAAAGGAAAAGGTTCACATAAAGAGTCATAATAACCTAACATGCGAACGACTGTTACATCTTTTAAGTATCATCTTGATAATGAACTCCCATTAATCAGAGATTTGACTGACAATATTCGGTACCTCCGCTTAATCCACCATTACCCAAACTCTATTTCGATTATTCAATACTTCAAAAGTACAAAGTTCATATAGTGGTCCTTGATGGTCAATTCTTTTATTGTCTTTGATTGATTGGAGGTGGTATCAACGGTCGGAACAACAAATGCGTCTGGAGAATGACACTATGACAGTAATTGTGACAAATCTGATATTCTAAGGTGGTGTTGCCCGTCCTAAGGCTTGAACTTCAGTTAAAGGAGTAATTCCACGTGCCATGCAGATAAAAGCTCATGGTCTGCCTCAAACAAGCATGCAAGATACATTTATCTGCAATTTGAATTCGGCACTCAGATATAGTTCAGGTACATAGGAGTTAATTAGCAATTAATGAAAATGAAGCACTTTTGCTTCGGGAAATCCATTGCCTTCTTTGCCCTATCCTTGCAGGTGATAAATGGTACAAAACAAGTGTTGTTAAATGGATCCAGGTGGTGATATAAATGGAATTTAGACGTTGGGAAATGTAGAGAAGAAAGGAAGGGGCAAAGAAAGAGATGAAGAATATCTCAATATAAAATACCCCTGTTCAACTGCCTACAACAAAAACCGTAACCTTAATGCCCAACAACACGTCCGAAGATACTTTTCAAGAGTGTCAACGTCTTTTAAAACACATGGTGACATCATCCTATTCATCATGATGATTTACACATTATCTTACCTTACTCGTTTCTCGTTTTCAGATGGAGATAATTTGTTATTTGTCGAGACTCTGGGTGCTGGAAAATATGGAAACAGTTTACTTCATAGTACTTTGTCAATACACATGCAGGAAAACACAGGGCAGTACCTCAAGTAAATTTAATAAAATGATGACAAGATGGTTTAAGGGGGGAGGGGAACGACAGATTATTCTATTGGGGATCTAAATGGGTTACTTGGTCAAGGAATAACTTTGAAAAAAATTGATAATTGCAAAAAATTGCTAACATAATCTAATGAAAATTGCCTCGTTATCATTTAACAAGCATACTACTAATATCACAAGCCCGGATTCAGACATATGATAGAGTATAGGACGAATTGAGAAATTGTCTTTTCGTAGACACTGGTTGTTCATGTCGCCCCATGGCCACACCACTGGCTTTAGCTCCTGTACCGACACTCCAGCCTTGCTTAATATTTTATTTACTAAGATGTAAACAATCTGATGCCTTGTCCTTCCATCAGATGATATCCGTGTTGCCTTGCCCTTCCATCAGATGATATCCGTGTTGCCTTGTCCTTCCATCAGATGATATCCGTGTTGCCTTGCCCTTTCTTTGAATGAAGCCAACTTTTAGTGACATTAATCTTCTTCTCTTTGTCACGCACAACCAGGATTTTTCCAATATCACCTTTCTGGTTCTTTTCTTCCAACCTGAGCATTAAAATCACCCAAAGCCAACATTCTGTCACAAAATACTTACGCGTTCTGATAGATGCTGACAATGTGGCATAAACTGCTGATGTCTCTGTTTATTCTTCGCCTGCTGTTTGTGTCTATGTCAGTATCAGTGAGTTACTTACTCTTTAATTTGTGGCACATGATCCTCTCAAGAACTGTCTGTCTAGCATGGCTATTTTAAAATAACTGCAAATCCTTTCCTTCTGTCTTCTCCTGAAAAGATCACTCTATACTGTTCTTCATTTTTGGCCTGGATGTTATGCAGTCACCTTCTCCTGCCCAATGGGTCTCTCTTAATCCTAACATGTCAAACGTCATTACGCTAATGTACTGCACAACATTTGCTACTTTTCCCCGAAAAATTCAATCCTTGCACATTCCAGGTTTCTTGTCGCAACAGTTGCTGGATAACGTCCTTCCATATGGCAACACAGAGCTTTTGCTCATAACATCCCCCATTTGCCAAGATCAAGTTTTTTTATTTAAAAAAAATAATAAAAAAAAGTTGACTTCTATACATTTATTCTTTAGAGCAGATAGAACTATTTCAGTGGTGCGCTTAAAGTGACCACTGCCTCGTTACCAGGAGTTCTTCCACCTGGAAGCAGCTGTTGACTTCTGATGTCTTGGCTCATCTTATTTCATTGCCAGTTTTCAGTCAGATCTGCAATCTGTCTTCCCTCTACTGCTTGTGCAAGGGAAACCCTCCAGGCGCTATCAGCTGAGTCAGCTGGACCTTGGGCTTGCAAAAGGGCACAGTGGACGACAAACTGGGACTGATCCCAAGGCCCTGGTAACAAATTACTAATGAATACGAATTAAAAACCCTCTCGAAAAGGAACACCAAAGGAAGCTATAGAACATGTTTAGTAACAGCAGATATCCCGAATATGTTGCTAACGTATGCATCATGGTGCTAATGGTTATCCATTCTGACAGAGGCTTCTTTAGATCGGGTATGTACCTACAAGCTGTGATACCAAGGTCATCAGATGTTGGTTAAAGGTTCTTTACAAATCAGTTAAGAAAAGATGTAGCCTCCAATACTTTACCTAAAAACTCTGGACACCCGTCACAACAGAAATGTTACTAATCATCATCTATTGAATATTCCAACCCTTTATCGTAGAAAATTTTACTTCATCGACTTTATCCATCAAGAGTGGCACTCAATAGTTTACGAAACATTAACAAACATATGGTCCTCTCATTAAATTTAAAGTACAAATTGAATAATAGTATTTAACTGAGTTCCATTTTGCTTTTGTTTTGCAGCAACAAACTATCATGTCACCATGAAATCGAAATTTGTAAATATCGGGAGGATGGTACGTCTTCTTGATAAAACTGATCAAAAAAAAATTCGATGTGGCCATCCGCAATATTCCGTACCAGCGATGTCGTAAAAATATCAAGCGAATGAGGTTCAGAGTACTTTAGCATTAGATCCCGACCTTACATGGAGCGATAAAGGTAAATGATAAACAGCTAATTCAGTGTTCAAGACACACAAGTCAAAAAATAAGAGCTAAAACTTTCCCCAGGGCTCATGAGGTCAAAAATGTACTCATAAATAAAATACATGAAATTAGAAAAGCAAACGCCACAAAATAGAACTCTAGCCCTCGCTATGATGGCAATTATTCAAGTGTCTTTTTCCCTGAAAGAAGATGCTTTATAAGAATCACTAAAACTATTTTCCTACCTTTTGCTTGGTTTTTGTATTCCTCCTCGTCCACCAAAGTGACATGGTATTGACTAATGGTTACCATCTTGACGGGGAAGAGAAGGTACATCAAAAATAAAACGTAAAGGAAAATTTTCTTTTACAAAAAAATCGTGGAGACGAAGTTGTTAAGGCATCCCTCAGACTAACGTCTACTCATTTTCTGCAGTTCCAGCCACCTTAAATGTTTCTCCAATTTTATGCCTTTTGAAATATGATCTCATACTCCTCACCGTACAACTGATACATTCTCTCTTGTAATGCCAAACAACGTTACATGGTTTTCCGCGTGCGCTATTTCAGCATGTTAAAGTACAGTAGGAATATCCCTCGCTCTATTTGTTACCACTCCACAATAGCTTATTCCCTCTGATTGCAGCGGCATCTATACACCTTATTAAAATACGGTTTAAAATCATTGACACAGTGCACTTCTTCAACTCCTTAATAGTCTATAACAAATATTAGCACCGAATGAATGTTGCAAACAGTTTGCCGGGACACTATGAAGGTGGTGTTTAAAGTGGGGCAAATCAAGACCTTTTGCTAATGAATCTCATCTATTATAATAGATAGTTCTATTCAAAACAATGTTTTAAGACGGCTGCCGTGTCAGAGACATCTGTTCCTTTTGAATACCAGTACAAAACATTCTGTTTGTGATAGATGAATTCATAAAAAAAACTCAGTCAAACTTCAATGACGATTAAAATAATATAACAACGAGAAAAAAGGCAACCAACAAAGCAGTTCATATAATGTAAGCCTTTAATAATTAAGATCTATACTATAGAAGTGAAGCTAGTAAGACTTCGCTATACTTAAACTTTATTTCACTGTTGCCGTTTCTTTGATGAGGAAACAGCACCATGAACTATGGCTCCACGGAACTCCACGATTCAAAAAACCGAAAACATTCCTGCCAAATTGACCTTGTGGAAGTAGTGACATATCGTAAACTAGACCCACTCGACAGTACCTCCAGGCTCTCTACTGCACGATATCACCTAAAGCAAATTCTGAGTTGCAATCTCGTAGCATCGGGCAAACCTCATTTGTATCTGGTCCCTGCAATCTACAAAATTGCAATTGAGTATACCCCTTCTATCGACAAACAAATAGCGTGATATTGTATAAACAACTGACCTCATTGCTTAATGCCAGTCTTACAGTTACTCTTGCGTTATCTTCGTCGACTGCTACAATCTACAGATAAGAGTAGATCCGTTTACTATCTACGAAACAGAATGGCTGGTATAGGTAATGCAAAGGTAGCACAAGAATGGTTGTTGTTTCAATATCAAATTTCAACATTCTTCATACGTTAAATCGTAATAAGATGAAAATCGTATGTTATTTTCATACCACTACTACGCACACGTGAGTCAACAAAGGATTTATCCATAGAAGCGTATGTAGTGATATGTCAAGACGGCACATGAGACACACTTTCTATGATCTGTTAGTACATCTGATGCCATGGGATACTGGTTCAGTGGCTACACTAACGCCAACATGTAGTGAATTAGCCAGCAGAATTACAATGTTTCATAATCGACAAGATACGGGCTAAAAATGCACTTTCTTCATAACTTCTTTTTAAAAAATTCCAAAGCGTGAGGTCCGTTGTGCATGTACTTTCTCTGTTTCTTTTCAGTTTCAGAGTCCTTTGCAAAACGCTCAAAGAAAGAGTTACCTTCCCAAGTAGTCCATTATGAGATCCTCTTTCGATGCGAGCAAGTGCCCCAGGCTGATAACCTAAAAACAAGATAAAAAGATTCCTTCTAAAATTGTGCAGTTTAGTGTAATGGGCTATCTATCTTACAATGGGAAAAATTTGAAGTTAATAGAAACTTCTTAAGTAACAATGTGGCTATATTCGACATGTAAAATAGTGCTGTCTAATACAAATTCGTCCAATGCAGTTGTAGTTTCAGTTTCTTCAACTTCTGTTTGTTAAATTCGAACATCTTACGACTGGCAAGCAAGTGAATGTTTGATATTGAATCTCTAAGTCATATTAACATAAAAGACGACCAAATTGACCCTTAAATATTACCATAATCCCTTAAAGTTGTGAAAAGTGTTCTCTCAGATTTGCAACTTGAATTGATATTGATCCAAGAAGTAAGTACTCCCCATATTAACAAAACCTGCCCTCGATGATTGTTGCATCTTTCATCCTCCTTCTGCTCATCTACAAATAACTTTAAACCTTTTCAAAAACTGTTGCAGTGCCATCTTAAACACAAAACGGGAGCTGGTAGAATTCATACTATGAATGAAGAAGCCGATGATCCCTATTTCTTTGACTTATCAGTTTGCCACGGCACTGCGCAATAACACACTACAACTAAGACACCGAACCCATCGCATCACGTATACTGAAATAAATATCCATTTCGGCATATTCAATTACCTTGCGGTCTCTTCTTTACTGTTTCATTGATTCCTTTCACATGTCTCACTTTTCCATCTTTTTCGACGATTGGTGTGTACCGCTGAGAGTCAATAAGAATTAAAGTGGGAGGCGATAACAAAAAGTCACAACTACTGTATGGGACATGCTCAGTATTTAGCACAAAACACGTTACCTGTAACACTCTCTAATGTTCTTACCATGCTTTTAGGGAAAAGGACTTCACTCACAATCCTTTTTCAAAGAAAATAACAATATTAATCTAATAAATTTTCCTATTTGAATGAGACTATGGGTCAACAGCACTGCGATGCTGCAGATCTCATTTCTCGCCATACTTCACCGCGTCTCACTTACTAAGTGAATCTCCGGCACCCTGTATAATCACAAGATGTGGAGTATTTTCGGCAAGCCTGGTGGATACCGATCATTATAAACGACATGCATTTACCTGTAAAGAGTCTCTTAAACAGTATACAAAGCTGTGATGAATAGTACATACTGAGGTCGGTAACCCTTCCATGGAGTCAAGGTTTCGCTCACTATGCGGCCATTCTCTCGCACCTACTGCAGCTTTCATCGTTATCTAGGCGAAACCTTTCGACTAAGCGTTTGACTTCACCCTTCTTATCAGATATATGCCATATGTGTGATGGGTTGTGGGATATGTTATTCATATGGCTTTGGTGTTGCAAGGAGTGAATAGTTTCTTTTATCATTCTGATTGTTGTATTGACTTCTCTGTCTAGTATCTCACTGTTTCCCAATCAAAGGCGTGATTGTTTCCCCCGCAGTGTTCCGCAATCTCGTGACTCTTTACTTCTCCTATTTCGACTGCTTCCTTTTGTTCTTCTTCCCTTTGGCGCAATGAACGTTTGGACTCACCAATATTTGTTTCTGGACAGCCTTGGCATCTTAGTTTATAGACGATGTTGTTGGTATCCTCTGATGGTGGAGAGTCCTTGGGTTTTGAAAGTGTCTTGCGTTAGGTGAGGGCTGTGGAGAAGGAGCATCGGATGTTGTGTTGCTTTGGAATAAATTTGATGGCCTCACTTGTGATTTTGATGTAAGGATCAATGCCATCAACTGAGTCGACAAGCGTCACAATATTTAGCAGAAATTTCTATGCTAACAGTTTCTTTCCTGGAACTGCCAAAATCTGGAACTCTCTATCTTCAGACTACTTTCCTTTTACTTATGATCTTGACACTCTTAAATTTAATGTCAATGGCCATCTTCTTGGAAATCTGTGATATTTTTTGTCTGCAATTACATCAATATTTCTGTTTACTTTTTACATCCACTTCTTTCAAAGTTACTCAATACCTTGAAGTGGCAACCCTGCCTTGTATTGAGCTCAGGATGCTAAAAAAAGTTGTAACGCTTTATGGATTGATATTGAATGACAGTGTCATGCACATCTCTGTAGTTCCAGGAACAAAAAAATTCGTCCATTTAAAATGTCAAGTATTATTGCTAAGCCAGAAAATTGTCCACCAAATCAGTGACGTTTCCGGGAATAACGATTTTGATTTTCTTAGCACTCTTTGCAATGTGTTGCTGTGCACTCAAAAGAAGAATACTCAGTTGAAAAAGCTCTACAACCACTTGACATCCATCTGAAATCCTAAATTGTACCTACCTTAGAACACTCAAAGAGTAGTGTTTCACTCACTAATTTCAGTTGCGTGATCTTCACTAGAGATTGGCTATGAACTTCCAAAAGACACCAGCCACTGTCATTAAATATATGGAAGTGGTTCTTTGCGGCTACCTCTTTAAATGATTCATTGACAGTAAGATCCTTCACTTTGACAAAGAAATTTCGGGAATTGCTTTAATGGATCCTCATACAATCAAAAATTCATATTTTACAATTTGCTGTGATCTTTCGCAAGCATAACATTTATATGAGAGTCAATTAGTACCTACCAACTCTTTCAGGTGAACTGTTATGAACAGTGGCGTTTATAGTATAATCCCTTCTCTCTGAAGTTTGTATTGTATTCAGTATGTGCTATAAACAGCTCATTAAATACCATAATCTTCCCTCCAGAGCAAAACATTGGCCCCATTTCCTCATTCCCCGAATATAAAGCTCCGCTAATGCCAAATCATGAGTGGTTTCCTTGACAATGTTATAGATTCAAAAATCAGCACTGAACAGCTAGAAAAAAAGGTTGAAGCTATCTGATCTTGCTCTTTTTTTGCTAAAGAAACACATGGACTGGCTCTGCAATGTGAAGACAAAATATGTGCCGTACCCACACCATATTGTTACTGTAGTTTTACTAATGATTTTTCTAGGACTTTTCAAAGTCAAAGGTTTTGGCTTGATCCTAGCACAACTGAAGGCAGCTTCTTAGAAACCTCACAGTTTTAACACTGAACATACAGTATGGATAGTGAACTGAAAAACCTACAATTAGCAATATTTTTGGGTGAACAGATCGTTCGAAAAATTGCCTGTGGGGTGAATTAGGTTAGATAAATAGGAACTGAATTGAAAGATGACGTCGATGCATTTGATACACCTATAGTCTAACGTATTCCGTTCCTGTTGTTTCTCATCACTTAACACGGTCTCCTTGATCCTAGTACTTCCATTACTCCTAATGATAATATTACCATCCTTTCCCCGCCCACTAGCTACAAATCATCTATACATATTACTCCTCGATATTTACGGCCAAAACGGAAAGAGCTCGCACTAAGAAAAGGAGCGTAAACAAATCAAAGGAACATGAGGTACGAAGTGGGCTCCGATTCGAAGTATATTTACGTACAGATATATTCGTCACATCACCCTCATAGTTACCCGGAATGAAAATACTATTACTAATACTAGTACTAATACTAGTGCTAATACTATTACTAATACTAGTACTAATAGCAGTACTAATACTACTCTATGTAGTTTACATCTAATATTCTAACAGGTCAAGGCTTTACATAAAACTGTATCCCAACAGAGATCTCTTGAAGTAAAATTGTGAACGCACAGTATCTCAGCCTCAAAATAAACGTTTTCTGTAATTGCAAATATTGTCAACTTCTTGTATGAAACTGATGCCATCCTTCTCACACAGTATAAACTCCTTTTTGGTGTCACCGATACAAAACCCTTCACATTCTCAAACGGAAGATTCCGTGTGAAACTCATTATACAAAATTCTAGTTTTTGAAACTTAGTTCTGTCAATGTTCGAGCATTATGATATGATTCAAACATTTGCATAGCATTCAGCATTTCACAAGCTACCCACAACCCTACCGTATTCCTTCCACGGCCATCTTTACATGGCAAAGATGATACATTTCCATAAGGTTGGTTGCTGCCGCGAAATTTTGCGAGCAACAAAGAGTATAAATGATTTCAATTATTCTCCTCTTGTAAAAGTCCATCGCGGCAAACCAATGTATAACACAATGGCTGCTACTGCGC
>JAAAKL020018534.1:0-10201 GCA_010016065.2 Carybdea cf. marsupialis auct. non (Linnaeus, 1758)
AAAATAGTAACTGTTATAAAGGTGTGTGTTGTTGTATTGTTAGCTACAGAAGGGGAACTAGAAATTCTAGTCAGAGCATGCACACATAATATCAATAGATATTTAATTGAAGATGAAAAGGTAGTAACTGTTATATAGGTGTGTGTTGTTGTATTGTTAGCTACAGAAGGGGAACTAGAAATTCTAGTTCTTTCTGTGTACTGTCGCCATAACGTAAGCATCGTTTTAGGCCAGATGACACAATGGATTTAATGATTTTTCCAGTGTTTTACTTTGATTTTGCACCTAATGATGAAAATTTAGAAAGTTGTATCCATAGAGGCAAACTCCATGCCAGTGTATGTCGATCTTCGCTCCTTTAGTGAATTAGAATCAAAGTAAGTAAGCAACGTGACTACACCATGGCTATAAGAAGGTCTTCGTTGTTCGCACCAGTATTTCAGTAAAACTCACCATGCCAGAAGAATGAGCATTTGGGGCACGTTTACATGACACGCTTGAACCCAATGTGTAGTGTCTATTCAGCTTAAGGTTTGGTAGCTTTTTTATTTTGATACTCGTAGGGAGATCTTTCTATATTTGTATCTCAACAATGACCCTACTTTAGTACTAGATTGATAAATCAAAGTGCATGATCAAAAGACCTTCATCGTAATGTCACAGGATACTGATACTCGGTTCCTTCAAAATGGAAGCCATTATGAACCAACCAGAGGGAAGGAACTTTAAAGTGATATTTAAGAGTTTTTAGAACCAAACCATCACTATTTTAATGGTTTTCATTAAGATGCACTCGATATAATCTGGATTGTTGTACTTAAGTACAGGCAGTGGCGGCTGGTGGTTATTTTGCAGCATGGGCAGTTGAACATTGTGGTATGCATTCCGTTCTGCGCTTTTGCCACGTTAGTGGGGCTAGGTTTTGAGAACCTAAGTGACATTTACTCTAAAAAATTGTAATTAGCTATATGCAAATTTTGGAAGTACACGTTTGACGTACTTGACAATCTATCCACTCTCCATATGCTACCAAAACATGCTTCTTTTTACAAACATGACAACACAAAAGAGATCTATATGCTGTATATACACATGAGAAGATCTTGGCTGTGATGATAAGCATGAGACAACATTTTATCACTTTACAAGTTACCTTCGTAAGCGAAGGGGAGATTTCTACCATGCGATTTGGATGGCTACAATTTCTCTCTTGCCTTGATTCTCTACCCTGCACTCGCTGCACTTCACAGAGAGCCGCCACTGGCTATAGAAATGAAGACCAGAATCACATTAAATACTGTTATCTTTTTTTTCGTCTCCAGGTATAAGTGGCAAGTTTGATCTGGCGTTTGCTATCGACACTTCTCGTGATGTTCCTAAGGAAACGATTATGAAGATGAAAGATTTTGTCGTCGCAGCCTTAAAGTCACACTCTCTCGGGCTCACAAAGACACGCGTTGGCATTCTCTCATACGGTAACGATGCGTCGGTAGAGTTACCGTTTGTTAAGGGACATGAAATAGTGTCAGTACAGAAAGCTGTCGATTCACTTGCAATCATGAAGGGACCAAGAAATGTGCCACACGCTTTAGTTATTGCAAATCAGAAGCTCTTTTTACCTGCATCAGATGAAAGTTCCGATAGACAAGAGGTACTTCATTCTTTTTCTAATGCTTTGGTTTTACTACTATTCACAGGTTTGACACAATGCCCAGTCGTAAGTATGAACTTCTCTTACGAATTTCTTGCATAACTCTGTACTTCTGCCATTTCTATTGTGCCCTATATTTCGATGTTAACCAAGTGTAATCTTCTCTTTCGTTCCTTGATGTGTTCGTATTGGTATTGTTATTTTGATACGAGTTTCTTTGAAAGATCCAACCCTTTAAAAAGATTGTGTGCAGTAGTGTAACCAGGACAATATTAGGAGGGGGTGTTGACAGCAAAAAGGTTTAGTGCACACGTTTTCACCTACTATCTGAATAGCAAAAATTCAGGAGACCTTGAAAGGCAAAATCAGTGGGTATTATGTCCCCCCTACAAAGGAGAGTGCACGGCATTAAAGCTACAACATTATTATGTTCCCTCCCCGGTGATTACCCCTGTGCGTGGTTTTGAAGCCCTTCCTACACAGGGTTGTGTTAACATCACCTATTCAGATTTAGTTGCTTCTACTTGTTCGATTCGGTTTATGGGTCTCTCCGTGCCTTTTCCTGACCATACCTGTTAGCCGGTTGAGCTCAAGTACGGCATAACGGTAGACTTAGAAAGGTCTAGGCTTAAAGTCTTAAAGGAAAGGTAATTTAGTCTTCATTCTCGTACATCTTAGTGACACTTTGTGTCTGAGTGTAGGTATTAATTTTTGGCTTACGGGATTAATTCGTACTGATAATGCAGCATATAATATTCACTGCAGTTTTTTTCAAGACATGTCAGTTTGGTGCATGATGTGGTTAATTGTAGTAGAACTGGTTTTGCATAAATTTCCCTTTATACATTTAGAAGATTCATCTTTCTTCAAAGCTAACTAATTACAATAACCACTTAGTTGATGTTGATGAGTAGCAATAGTAATAACTCCTATGCCTTCTTATTCTCGTTTTCTCTTTAAGATGCTTGTCGTCCTTATAGCAGGGAAAGGTGTACCTGGTTCTGCAAACGAAATTGCCAAGACCCAAAGTGCCCTCAAGCGAAGAGGCATCAAAGTATTATACGTACCTATTGGTCAAAGAGGTACCGCCGACGATTTAGAAAAGGTCATTTCTGATCCATCTCAAGTTGTTAAGGTTACGGACCCAGATGACTTACCTAAGGCTCTCGAGCGAATCGAATCGGCGGCTGCCAATGATACAAAAGGTAACGTAACCGATATCAGTTTCCATCATAGTTTGCAATACATTTTCTTACGTTGTGTCAACGTTTGCGTTGAATCTGTTACTATAATCAATGTTTCAATATGTTGCAGTGTGACGTAATAGAGCCTGAAGGTTCTTCGTTCCATTACCTGAAATCACTTTGATAGGTTCTCTCGTTCAATTATGTATCTTGTCACGTATAAAGAGACACCTCTTTTGAACAGCGTAAAGTGCTCTCTTTTTCAAACATTGTAAGTTTTTCCGATGTCAGAACTATGAGAGTAGAAACAGAAATATATGGACCTGACTAAGGGGGGAGGGGGGGGCACTGGCGCTTTTTATAGGAATGGTGGTCTTAAAACCTGCATGAGGATGAGGATTTGTTTTTATCAAAACTTTCCGCCAGTTGAAAAGGAAAAAAGCCATTTTGCGATGAATGTGTAGGGTAGCGGAAGATTCCGATGCACCATTTAAGACCAGTTATTTTGCATTCAACGGCATATTACCATCCTCCCCTAGCCTCTTATCTCGGAAATATATCTTTCCTGCCACACCCATATTTTGCGGAAACAAGTGTACGGTAACTACTTAACCCAAACCAAAGTTCTGATGTCTCAAGAACGACTTCCCCAGTTTTTTAATACTGTCAAACTTTTCTTAAAATTTCCTCAAAAGTATTTTGATTGTTTTTCTTCAGAAACATGCTTTAAGGATCAAGATATAATTACCTCTCTGCAAAGAGCCACTCACAAACAAGACAAATATTTACGAAAAAGCGCACTTACAGTGCATTTACCTGGTTTGTCAAGATTCATATAAATTGCATGTGTGATAGCTCTTTCCAATCAATTCTCTGTTATTTTAGGTTTATATAGTCAATGGTTTTTTAACAATGCATTGTTGATGGGTGTCAAGATACTTGTCAACTTCGGAGTGTGCTTTGAGATCATCACCTCCAACTCCAAAGATAAACGAATTGTTGAATAGGTGATACATAAATGAACAATCTGTATAAAAGTGACATTTGTTTACAGAGGTATTACATTAATAGAGCGGGCCACCGACCCTAACCCACCCCACCCTTCTCCCACAGTCCTGGCAATTGAATTCTTTTAAGAATCTCAGTCGGGATAAAGGTAAGGGAAGCTGTGCAGTTAGAGATATACGCTCCTTTGGTGTACAAGACAATCTTTTAGACACAAAAGTTTCACTCCACAGAAAAAGGTTAGATAGGATATAAGACTTTGGCAGCAAAATAGCTCAAATTGGAAGTAAAAGCCTGTGTATCTCTGAATTCAATTGTACTTTGATTGAAGTGTACCACTGGCCTTTCACTCTTTGTTGTAACTATCCGCTTCCGTACGGTTCTGACTACTGCACTGTTTTCGGTTAAAATAGTCGACATATTTTCACTAAAATTCTTCTAAGCTTTTGTTACTAGTAGGCTTCTGCTGCCATGTGACCTTATAGCCAGGATCTGTTATGATTTGTTTACGGCCAGAATGATAAACTCGTAAAGTTGTTTGCTTCTTTACTTCACAGCAAAGCCAGTTTTAATGGACCTTGCCATCGCACTCGGGAGTACCGGAAAGCTAGCGGATGCCATATTTGACAAGCAAGTGGCTTTCGTTAGAAAACTTTTGAATCGATACACCATATCCAGCTTGGGAGTGATGCCAAGTTTAATGGTTTACGGCAATCAAACTAAAGTAATTCAATACTTTGGAGATGTACAGACTTATCGAGATGCACTAAATGCACTAAGCACTTTAAAACCATTGAAAACTGGTCAAAATCTGTCAAATCTTCTACAAGTAAGCAACTTGTTTAAGTCAATATCAACATTAATTAGCTGCAAGTGGTATTTTGTTGCCTGTCGTATGTCGTTTGCTTGTAAACAAAGTATTTTGAAGATGTGGGGTTATTAACGTCTATCTATACGTGAGTAGCAAACGTAGCAGTCAAGTAACAAATGTCAGTAAATAGCTGATTAACCCTAGAAGATAGCTAGTCCACAAATGCCAGTAGATGGTCAGTCAATAAACAGTACCAGAAAGTTATTCCACAAATGTTAGCAGATACGTAGCTAATAAATGCTAGCTGTCAGTTAAAAGAATGTTAAATACTTAAAAGACAACATGTTAGCAAATAGTTAGTCAATAGATGTTTGCCGATACTTAGTCAACAAATGTTAGAAGATAGCTAGTCAGCGAATGTTTGTCGATAGTTTGTAAATGAATGTTGGCAGATACTTAGTCAACAGATATTTGAAGATAGCTAATCAGCGAATGTTTGTCGATAGTTTGTCAATAGATGCTGCCAACTAGTTACTCAACATAATGTATCAGATACTTGATCAATAAATGTTACCAAATAGTTAGTCAACAAATGTTTGCAGATACTTTGTCACAGAATGTTAGTAGACGGTTAGCCAACAAATACAAATAGATATTTACGTTACAATTGCTAGAAGGTGGGTAGTCAACAAATGCTAGCAGGGTTTAGTCAACAAATGTTAGCAGATACTTAGTCAACATACATTTCTAGATAGTTGGTAAACAAATGCTAACAGATAGTTCGTGAACAAATACTAGCAGATAGTTGGTGAACAAATGCTAGTAGATAGTTGGTGAACAAATGCTAGTAGATAGTTGGTGAACAAATGCTAGTAGATAGTTGGTGAGCAAATACTAGTAGATAGTTGGTGAACAAATGCTAGTAGATGTTTAATCGACAAATTATAGTTTTAAACCAACAAGCGGTAGTAGATAGGTAAATCAACAAATGTTAGCAGATGTCAGTCAATAAATGTTCATACATTGATTGGTTTTAAAAAGTAACTATTACAGGGTGCTTGCAAAAGAGCGCAGCGTTGTTTCTCATTCAATAACATCTAGTATTCTGCATAAGAAGCAAGAGGCAGTAAAAGCAGTTTACACTTCTAGGTAATAGCTGGTAATGGAAAGTGATAACAGCGTAGAAAACCTGTCAGCAAGTACAAAAAGAGATGGCAGTTAGGCAGATTGTTAGCGAAACTAAGCACTAAACGTCACCTCCTGTCACATTTTCACTTTGTTTGTTATCGTTACGGATTCTTTATACTTTTTGCACTGAACACAGACTGCTTTAACTGGTGTTTTCAACGAAAACTTCGGCGCAAGACCAGGAGCATCCAGATCCTTATTGGTATTTGTCACAGACAAGGAAACCCACGATCCTGTAAAGTTATTGAAGTTTGCAGATCAACTGAAGAAATCTAACATCAAGTTGATTCTTGTAGGAATGGGATCAAATGTGGACAAATCTGATCTGAATACTTTATCTCCAAAGAATAATATATTAATCTTGCCTGAGAAACTAGACGAGTTGGACTTACAGATAATACCGTTGCAACAGAAAACATTGCCAGGTTCGTTGAAATCAGCTTATGTAAAACATTTTAACTCTCTGCTGTTTTAAGTGGTTTTGAGACACAATTGGAAGCCGGTAGGAGCCCTTTTGGTACAGATTACGACAATTTGCAGCTCAAGAACGTATTTAAAAATCTTGCTATTTAAACTTCACTTTTTATCCTTAGATCTATCGTCGAGACGAGTCTTTCCCAGCCTCAGGTTCGCGGGGATGTTTCATATGATCCAAGCACGATGCATATGATAGTATTCTGTTTTTAAATTTTGAATGTGTTCTTATCATGTTAAGTAGTAACACTGTGTTTTGTGCACTCAAAGCATATATAGTTAGCCTTGACCCTTTTAAGTGCAGATGGTCGTGCAACAACGTGTAAATCTGCAGCCATCATTTGTACACCCAACAGCATGGCGTGGCAATATTGGGAGATAGTTGGCAACCATCATTTGTACGCCCAAGAGCATGTCGTTATTGGGAGAAAGTTAGCCTGACAGTGAGGAGTTAAGTTTGAATGGCATTGCATTCTAAATTTATCTCATTACAAGTCGGATCATTACTGGTGGAAAAGCGTCGATGCTTTAGGTGTATTAAAATTTATGATGGAAGACCTTCGACGTCGGCGATCACTTCGGCGGTCTTCGTGATACCTTTACTTGATCGTATACTAAAACATCCCTTATTATTTGATCGTCGTAATGAGGCGAACCAACCAAACCATCACAACAGTTCTTCAGTGTTCTCTCTTGTTTATTCATGCAACCAGTTCTGCAAATGAAATACAGAGATTTCTTAGTGAGTTTGCAGCGTTGAACCACCTTTAATATATAGAAATTATAGTTAATCAAAATTCTTAGAAGGATGTGACTCTTTCGCCCATTAAGGATGGGTTCATGGAAGTGTAATAGCAGCCAGTTATTGGAAGCGAGTTCGGTATTTGTTTAATAAATAAAACACAGAGATTGATAGAAGTGACTTGTAACAGTAACGCTCTGTATTTAAATAAGTTTGAATTATCACTTAAGATAAAGTATGCATGCTTCATTATATCCACCACTTTAACACCACTACACCTCTAGCGATAGGGATACTAGTACACATAGCGTAAAGAACTCAAACTGTGGTGTCAAGCTTTATACCATGATCTAAAATTTGGTCCACTTAGAAAGGGAGAAAAAGCTGGTAATCTCTTGTCTTGCGTTAAACTGTTTTCTGACTTAAGAGTTAAGTCCGTTTTAATTTTCATTAAAACAAGCTATGTTATTTCCCATATCATGTAGATTTTCTAATGTAAAACTGATTTTAAATTTTGATGTGTAAACCTCTATGTTAAGTGTGTTTATTCATTTATTTCTATCAATGTAATCATGTGTCTTATCTTTACTCCATGTAGAACCATGTGATTTCAAGTCATGTCCACACCATAGTTTATGCTTAGTTCGGACTGACCAGAAAAGTGAATGCGTGTGCCCCGTTTGTACCAGTGAATATGGACCAGTATGTGGCTCTGACAAAAGAACGTACGCTAGTAAGTGCTTTGCACAACGGAGCGCATGCTTGGAGAAGAAAACGATCGATATAATCAAACAAGGGAACTGTGGTAAGGAACCACATTATAAACTAATTCTGTCATGGTAACCAATGGTCTATTATTTTCGTCATGACGGTTATCATCATCATTATTTTCTTCATCATCACCATCCTCACCATCACCATCCCCATTACCATCATCATCACCATCACCATCACCATCATCACCACCATCACCATCGCCATCACCATCGCCATCACCATTATCACCATTATCACCATCACCATCACCATTACCATCACCATCACCATCACCATTCCTGTCACTATTCCTGTCACCACCACCATCATCACCATCACCGTCGCCATCACCATCACCACCACCGTCATCATCATTACCATCACCATCGCGATCACCTTCATCACCATCGACGTCACCATCGCCATCACCATCACCACCACCGTCATCATCATTACCATCACCATCGCGATCACCTTCATCACCATCGCCGTCACAACGACCATCATTACCATCGCCGTCGCCATCACCATCACCATCATTACCATCACCATCACCATCGTCATCACCATCACCACCATCACCACCATCACCATCGTTGTCACCATCACCATCATCACCATCCCAGTCACCATCACTATAACAGTAAGTAGCACCATCATCATCACTACCATTATGATCATTATCACCACCAACTCCAGTGTTAACATTATCATCAGCATGGAAGTTATTACTATCATCGTTTCTGTCACTGCAATTGACTCATCATCATAGTAATCGACTGAATTGTTTATACAAGTCCTTATTGTCGGCATAAAAGTAAGTATGGTACTCGTTGTCAAACATTAGGATGCATAAGTGGAATGTATGGCGGACAAGATACTCAAACAGACCTCATAAGGTGAACATGAGACGTGAAGATCAAAATCTAGAACGAAACGTAATAAAGGGGAAAATGATAGTGATTTTCCTTTAACAGTATTGATATGTATCTAACTTTCCCCGAACAATGAGCTTTTTTCTTAGAACATTTATTCAAAAAGAAGACAGTTCACTGTAGTACAGGGTCTGAAATTGCCGACTTACTTCTCGCAGTCGGGGCAGTTTTCGATAGTGTCTCTATGAGGTGACGGGGCCTGCATTCTATCCCCAGGCTGGACTATAACAGTTACGTCCAAAACCTTGCGGGATGAATTGTTTTGCTATACGGGTCCTTTGTTGAACATGGCTGCCTTAGGCATTTACGTGACTTTCCTTTTTGTATCGGGTGGGAAGATATTTTTTGCAATGAAAACTTGTAGTAAGGTTGATTTTTAAGCTGTGACGCACTATTCAGTATATTGTGATTTTTACATACGAGGGTTAAGAAAGGCCTTTTCAATTTGCTTATTTTCCATTTTCAGGAAGTAAAAAGCCACTGGACCTTGTGTTTGCTGTTGATACCTCCTCAGATACAACTGACAAATTGCTAACTGCTATAACGTCCTTCATAACAAATGCGGTAAAAAATTATGCAATTTCACCATCGAACGTTCGCGTTGGATTAGTCAACTATGGAGACAAACCGAAGACTGTTGTGACATTAAAAGAAGGAACAAAAGAACAGAGGATCGGCATGGTATTGGCAACACTTGAAAAAGTAGGAGGCCCCCGATTGTATCAAACTTTGCTTGAATATCTAAATAGAAACGCTTTCAATATTAACAATGGCGGAAGGTCGGATGTTGGCAAAACGTTAATTATCGTGACGACCGGTAGGAATGACGTCACAAGTAATGAAAACTACAAGAAAATAGCTGCCATATTAAAAGACCAAGGTATCAATATTATGGTGATTGGCGTTGGTAATCAAGTGAGTCGTGAGGAGTTGGAGGCTATCGCAAGTGGCCCAGACCAAGTCCGCATCATCACAGATCCTGATGATCTGAATTCTCTGTTACCGTACATAGAGCAAATAAGTACACGGCCCGCTCTAGGTATGTATTATTTCGTATCAAATTTTATGGTCATAGAGTTTATTTAAACTAATTAGACAGAATGTACATCAGATGATACGGCCTTACTACAGATAGTGAGAATGCTATTGGTTGTAGGTAACTTAAGGAAGTCCGGTATCTTGTTTGCCGGAATATAGCACGTTTGCAGTTTGGGAATCCGTATGTTCGTTACATACTCGTTGAAATATTTTTACTTTATTTGTCAACAATTTCGTAGAATATGGATTCGTAACATGGAACACAGATCGCTCAAATAACGTAGCGTAACGTAACGTAATAAAACATAACAAAACATAACATAACATTACATTACAAAACATAAAAAAAACATAACGTAACGTAACATAACATTACATAACAAAACATAACATTACAAAACACAACATAACACAACA
>JAAAKL020018535.1:0-10200 GCA_010016065.2 Carybdea cf. marsupialis auct. non (Linnaeus, 1758)
AATCACGTGAAATCACAATCGCAAGAGCGCACAGCTTAGTATTGAGGAGTGATGTCACTGGGCTTCAACATCCAACAGTTGATTGCACAATTACGTAATCATCTTAATTCTTTTACTTTAACTGCGCACAATAAAATCATCAACGGTTTTCTTTAACCATTTCTTAGATTTTCAGGAAGTGCGATAGTTTTGAAGGAAGAGAACAGCAAAATTCTCTACAAAATTCTCTAGATAAACTTATATTAGTGATGACATTGTTGCATCTACCGCGATACAAAGAAATTTTAGTTGGCGATCTACTCCAAGTTAGCAAAATTGCAAAACCGAAAACTTCTTTTCAAAGACTCAGCTTGTTCTACTGGGCGCCCGCATACCGCGTGAACAGCTCTGAATACCTTGTTTCTGATTATAGCCCTCACCGTCAGATTGCGCAAGCACGGAAACATTATTTGAATTGTAAAGGGTAATCCCTATGGTAGCTAACGTGTGAAAATTGCATCAATTGCATCCTAAAAACACATTCTTCCCTTTGGATCGAAGACCCTACACACTTCTGACTATCTAACGCACTGACGCAATGTGTTTCAAAGAACAAGAGTTACCACTTTCAGTCTTCCTTAACAAGTCTAACAATTTGCGTTTGGTTCGAGTGGTCAGTCTTCTCAGCTTTTTTTTTTTACTATAATATGCTTAGAAGTCCTCATGCAAAGACTTCTGTCGTGCTTCAACACATCGTGCTTAAACACAGTTTTCAAATCGTATACCTACTGAAAAAAGGAAACAACACAGGCTTGCAGTCCAGTGCATTGCTAAAAAACTGAGAGATTACTGGGAAAAGGTTCTAGAAGCTCTTTTCTCTCCCTCAACAGGCACAGCTTCTATTCTTGAACTATGGAAGGTGTCTCCAGTAACAGTCGGCCAGTAAGAACACGTTGTTTGCTATAAAGTAATTCCTGTCAGGACATTACTTGATAGTTGCAATGCAAAAATAGATTATCGAAGGAATTGATATTCTTTGAATTCCATCTTCAACAAAATGGTGCCGTGAGCACTTCCTGTAGTTTATGCCTTTACATTAAATCACGATGCCATTGACTTAGGAAAAAGTCAAAGGAAACAACTTCTACGTTTTATCACACTCTGTCATAACGCAGCCGCTAATGTTATACGTAAAGCATCTATTATTAAAAAATGAACGGAAAATCACATTTGGTACGGCTCTGCTACATCCTTAGATCTGTAAGTGTTATCTCCCTACAACTTAAGAGCCGTCTGTCCTTTAAGTCAAGCCATCGTGTATGGCACGTGCATTATTTTGGCATACCAATGAAGTGTACAAAAATCTATCCTCGGATGACTAAACAGGTCAGAATAAAATGTCAATGTAACTCTATCAGATCGCATGCTACGCTTCGACATGTGACATCCCAACTTGCAAATTGTATTACTGGAAACTCTTTTCTAAACTTAATTCCTACCCATACCCTTAAGTCATCAAACCACATTTTTCTTGGTCTGCCACGTGACTTGTGTCCATCAATGTAACCTTCAATTATATTTTATATGAACAAAAATGCCATTTTCCCATTAGCAATCTTATCAAACAAATTCAAGGTTGTTTTCATTCTTTCATAAGACTTTCTCTTTTGTCCATTTAATCTTTGGCAACCACTGGTAGCACCACATCTCAAATGCATTTATCCAAACACAGGCCTACGAATTCTATTAATGGAAACATCCTTTTTTCTAAACTTAATGAGAATACGTTTTGTATATCTACTGTAAATAGGGCGACATATACTCCTTTCTCTTGATCACCTCTACCAACCAAATTTGACATTAAAAAATTCTAGGCAAGAATATAGTCAGGCTCAAGATGATGTAGGCCTGCTCCTAAGAAGGGTAAAACTCGACAAAATCTCCACTATTTTTTAAATAAAAAACACAGTGCGTCTAGGGCTCCGACATCAGATGGCTGCTACACTTTTATGACTACTGATAGTGGAACTTCTGCTACCTGAAAGCTTAATACTTAAAAATGCGGTTACAATCGTTCGTTTCAGGTGTAAATATACTCAGCATATCATCAATCTGAAATCAGTTAGTCTCCGAATCATGAACAACATAAAAATTTTCTTGAAACACCTTGCTGCTCCCCATACCCCCCTTTCAAACCGCGTCGGAAACTCGAATATCGTATCAAACTAGTACAGCGGCTGGAAGTGCGGTTGGAGCTCCTTAAATACGACTGGGATTATTTTAGGTTCATAAATCTGTTATCAGCTTACGCAAACCCTTTCCTCCATCGCATTTGGGAACTTGTTGAAATTCTCCGTGGTCAACGATACATTTGCAACCAAACTTCCAAACAAAAAAATTATAGCCATCAAAACCGCGGGTGACTAAATAGGCATACTTCCATTGAATCCTTATTGACAAGCCTCACTTTTATGGTTGTAAAACCCAAAACATTATACGGTTACCGTCATCAAGAGCTTATATAATTGGGATATCAAATCCATCGAAAGTAGCAGCAAGTTTACGTTCACGACGGGTTTAGGTAACTTTCACATTCCGTTTCCTGAATGCATGCTTTGTTGTAGATTTATAAGCCTCAGTCAAATGAAATACTGCTGAAGGCAAAAGATATGTGTTGATGGAGTAATCGGAGGCGACAGAAATCTGAGCAAATCGAGTGGTATAAAACCAATGTCAATTTCTGTTGTTTTCTTTCACCCGCTGTTAAGTAACAAATTGTAAAAGTCAATACCTATCAAAAGCCACCGAGGAAAATATAGACTTGTCAAAACAAATCAATAGGATTGCAGCCTTGATATCAAGTTTGTTATGTGGTGCTCATTGAAAGAGGCCTTGCTTGGCACCAAAAGACACTTCGTTTCAATACATCCCGCCCAGAGTAACCAAATATCTGACTCCCTTGGAATCAATTTAAAACGTTAACCTAAGAAGTATGGTACTTGGGCACACATTTTAAAAAAAAATTCACGTATATACGCTACCGTAATAACGGGGGTGTGGCTACGAGAATTCTGTAGGCGATGAAGGTTTGAAGAACCAGGGAAGCTGGGGAGGGAGCAGTTTTAAGCAAGACTGAAATAATCATTGCTCTATGTTCCCTTCAGCTATGTAGAGAAGAGTATGTAATGAGACTTATCTTGTAAGAAGATCAGCGACAGGAAAACCCAGAAATCAGAGGATGAGTGACTCGAAGGTATAGATCAATGAAGTCATTCATGTCTTGTTGATAATAAGCTGATCCATTGGCACTCTAGAGTGTCCTACCATATCCTGTTGCATTCCATAACGTTCAATAATCCATCTTCGATTGATGCTTAGACGTCTGGTACTCAGGAAATAATGCTACTGGATTACGATGTAGGTGGTAAACAGAAATTAACAATCATAAATTAGCACGTCTAGATTCAGCACCTTGGCTTTTCGTCAACATGGCATACCAACTACTTCATCGTGTTACCAACGAAAGTTCTACACGTTGGGATACAAGGGTTACACTACCAGACCCTCTCGCTGCCTTTAGAAATATCTTTCAGCCTTGGCCGACAAAAAGAGAGGAAAGGTACCTGTTGCTATTGTGCAACATGAAAGAAATCAAAACAGTACCCGCTAGGATAAATACCGTCAAAGTGGAGAGGTAACACTGCCTTGCACCACAAGAACATTACGACCTAAATCATTTAAGGTTGTTAGAACTTAAGATGTCTCTACGAAACCTGAATAAAAGATCAAGGTCATAATTTAAGCACAATTAAGAAGACGCAGGGAAGACGTTCTATTTTAAACGTTGGCATAAAGCAGAGGCGTAGAAAGAAGTTAAGCCAAATAGCTCACTTACCTCGCTGGAGCCTATTAAACATGTCAAAGAGATCATAATCCCGAAACCATGTAGTACCAACATTGTGTACTTTGTTAGTTCGCATGTAAACTGGGCTGGAATATCTTTCGGGCAAGTCTAGTCAACAGCTACTCATCCCTAGAGAAACTAACCATATCGAGGAATGATCACGGTAGCGATGAATTTGATAAGGGTTAGCTCTCTTGCTGTGGCGAGGCAATTAGGGAAAGATACCCATACTTGAATAGTTCGATGGTGATTAAACTGTTAACCTCTTCTTTGTAACTGCAGTCCCTGGTGGAAGTATTTATCTTTGTATTCTGGTGCTGGTAAATAATAACTCCGGCTTAATAGAATCTAGCTAGCCATCGTATATGACGATGCGATTAGAACCGCAAAGTTAAGACACAAGAGAAAATCCTATCAAGCGTGATGCACTGATGTCGGATGTGACGTTTGAAAGCCCTTCTATACAGTTGCGAGGCCAATGAACTAGATTACACTGATCAGCAGGACAGCAGTGTGACTCTCATTGGGCAAGGCCATTCGGGAAATTGGGGAGTTAATTGGAACACTGAGCGTGTTTTGTCAGCTTTCAAGGCTGTGGTCGCATCAGACGGAAGTTGTACCTCGAACACTTTTAAAATGAACTAAACACTAGTATAACTATTCTCAGCCAATAACGAGAACCGCCTTTAATTCTACAAGTTGAAAGCTATTTTCAGTCTTGATATGTTTGGATCGACAGAAGTTTTATGTTACGATATCCCTTACACCCTGCGGCATCGCAGTACATTGCAATAGACGTTCACAGCGATCAGTGATCAACCCCAAAGTGGAATAACAGACACCAATGGCCAACTCCTCAACGGTCTGTTAACATCTATGTTTACTCTACCCGAGATCTCTTCCTTACTATCTCTTTACAGGAAAACCCGATAATATCTGATTATTTCTGGAAATGGTCAGAAAACAACCGGAAGTTCGTCCATGTGGCATTGCCTAGGATGCGTTTTTAAAGTGGGGCTCCATCTCAGTGCAAGTAGCATGGTTAAAATATAGTAAATGGATCTATTTCCTCTGGTTATAACAATACTAAGATAACTTAATTTCCTTATTCTACGTTAAGAAGGATTCTGTTTGTACGAAGATCGTATGTAAATGGATAAATCATCTTTGGGGCTTGAAACTTTGTGACGGTTTTCTTTCTCACATTTAACATATCATGGCTTTAAAAATGGTGGGACATGGCCCTCCATCGTCATGCTATGCGTAGATATTGTGGAAACAGAAAGTTTAGATTATAAAGGGCTAAGAAAATTAGGGCCCAGGGAGGGGTCGGAGCCCCTTCGAACAACAACTTGAACTATGATCGCTATAAAGATTGGGAGTCATGCCATGGGCGTCCGAGTGTAGCTGAGGGATACAGAAGTACGTCACATACACTGCGTGGCATAAAATAAAACGTCTACTGTTTTCACTGATATTGTTATCCCTAGCGTTTACGGAGGTGGCATTGCCTTCTCTAAATCCCACACGACAGCCAATGGTCATAGCCCTCACAGTCTCCCTGTCCACAGCTCCTGAGCACTCTTGAAAACGGAAAAACCTAGAACGTTTCGTTGTCTTGCACTGTAGGCCTATTAAACTAGTTTTTTTAAGGGCGTTTTCCCACACTTCATTTAACTGTGAGAGGGGGTGGCCAGGATAAGCGGTTCATTTCGGTCTTTACCCTTACCTCGTATTCACTTCGGTCTTATCCACTTCGGTCTCACTCATTTCGGTCTAAGCTCATTCCTGCCTCAGTTCCTTTCGGTCTCCATCATTTCGGTATTATTCAGTCCGGTCTTATTGCAAACAACACCTGTATGAGTGACACGTTTTCGGCCATTCATGTAATCGAGACACCGTCTGTGCAGGTCTCCCCATTTAAAAATAATTGTTACTACGACCCTGTATGTTGATACGAAGTCAGAGACGTGTGTTCAGTAGATGATACCCAGGTATTTCATATCGTAACGCGAGTCTAGGTCACTTGACTTGGAGGTTACAATGAGAATTGTAGCTGTCTGTTTAAGCAAGGGAGAGAGACCTTCCTCGTGATATCCTGTCGGTTGGGATACAGTGGGGAATAGCCATTGTTGGATGTGCGAAAGGCATGGGTTGAGCTTACTTTACGTTTCTATGCCCTAACGAGGGTTAAGAAGACTGGGTTCCGTCATTACCCCCCGGAAACTATGTACCCTGCGAACGTAATACTCACTAGGCCGTTATTTGATTTAAGATGTTAATGCACGAGGACAAATATACACCTTAGATACACATCATTCCAAACAACTGTACTTCTCCTAGGCAAGTACAGCTTACGCTTACAAAAGAGAAACTTCTGGAGCCCTTAAAATAGAGACAGAAAAGTAGCTGTAGGAACCGGCCTGCAAACTACAAGATGTAGTACACCATTATCCTCCAGTAATATTAGAGGACAGTAGGTTGACTTGAGGTTCCGAAGACAACTGACTACACACACTGACTACACTAATACGTAAAAGATTTTCCGACCTTTGCGAGTGGGCTATGCACTTTCCCGTGCGGCAAAAAGATATTACCGTTAATAAACATGTAGGCCCTACACTTTCGTTTTTTATTCAATCATTTACCAGGACTTGCCTGATGCCATATTTTCATAACCAATATCTCACTTCTTCCTATGGTAAGTGATTTCTTCCTCAGGGGTTTCCATGGGATACAGTCACAGGAGGTGGGGAAGGTAGAGCAGATTGGGGGGGGGGGCAAGTAGGCTGGGTTCAAATTTACCTTTTCACGTTTAACAGTATGCAGAAGGAAAATCTGTTGTGTCTCAATACGCATATTTTGCTGTGAATGTGACACAATGTCTGTTGCAATCAATTTCAATTTTGATAAAGCTAAAAAGTGGTCACGGAAGAAAAAGAGATTTGGCAAATCTTTGGGGAGCCATGGCCCCCGCTGCCCCCAGTTCCCCCGTCCCTGATTGACGAGTGCAGTTCGTTTCGTAGGTATGGATTAATGTTTAGAAATCGGAAAGCATTTAGATTTATTTCCTATTAGTTTATACTTGATCCCTATAAAAAACTGGAACTCATTACTTTCAGTACTTATGATACTAAACTTAAGATAATAGGATAAGGAAAACATTCACTTCCCTGCAAAATGTGATTTCTACATAATGCAGAAACCATCTACGTTAACTTCTTATCGGTCTATGATTAGTGCAGTCTCCAAACGCAACAAAAACAATATGAATCATTTTTATCAAATGAGACGATGCATAATTCTCAGGATATTAAACCTTTTGAAATGTTTGTGACCACAGTGAAACCTTCGCAGCATTGATGAAAAAGTAGATGCAACCAATTAGCACTTCACAGCAACTGGTTAAAAGTATTAAATCTACTTTATTATTATGGACCGGATTATCACTAATTTTACCATTTATGATGCATTGAGACTTGTAAAGCTTACAAGCTACATGTTTTTAAAATGAAGCCTGTTAAGACGGGGACACATAATTGAAAAGGTGACGTATCGCAGGAAGAATGATCCTCCAAACCGACCATTAATGAAAATTAAAATTTGTAATGCCTGTACGGAAACTTAACTGAGTAAAGATTGGCAAAATCTCAGAGGGTTTAGATAGGTATTTGTCACACTTACCACAATCATATGTGGAGTAAGAATTTCTGGACAGTGTTTACGAAAGAAACCCCTGTTCATTGCGGTCTTGCAATTGTCTGAAATGTGCACAGAAGGGTAAATGTTAGACAAGGAACAAGAACAGGTTATTTCCCTGATCACAAAGGATACAAATTGCACCATGCCAGCTGTATCAAAAGTTTTATTATTTTTCTTGACTTAATTTTTGACCCTTACCTTTATAGGAGGGGTACCTTTGTCCTATAAACTGCTTGGTAATCAATCTTGTATACTTTTTTCATGCTACTTCATTCTTTTACGCTTCCTTCACGTCTATAAAACGTCAGAAATACTGTCAAGGCCTCTAGCCTTGTGGGACGTCCTTGTATACCACTGATCTCTAAAAACACTGGACCGAGCATCTTCTGTCTCATAGTGAGGTCAGTCGCTGAACGCCATTTTAGTCCCCATCAAGCAAAGCTTATAAACAATGTTACGTAACATGGCGGACCTTCCTGCGTTAGTTTAACTAATGGGGTCCAAGACTCGTGACTACATTTTTTCGCTGTTAGAAACAATGGGAAGCTCGATCCGGTCTTTTTCAGAGATCAGTATTATATACGTACTATGTTTTTGTAACTAAGAGTCAGTCTCTAGGCTATTGCCTTATTCTCAAATGGAGAAACAGGGGGGTTGAACACTTTTTTATTTTCAAAACTATTGTTTGAATTTCGGAGAACCTAAAGTAGTTTAACATTATTGGTATATATTCTAATGGTTCCGTATTTTGGGAATATTTTAAAAGAAATATATTCGAATTTTGTATATGTGTTCTCTTGTGGATGTGATTTCAGGTATTTGAGAAACTGATCTTATGTCACATCATGTTCCCTCGGGCCATAGATACAATGCCCGTATTCAATGTGATTTGGCTAATAAACTTGGGAAAAGCGGCTAAAAAGGGCAATTTTCGTAACTTGACGACTACTAGGGTCACCGATGCAAATTTCGATTTGCTATATTGTTATCAATTTATAGGTTTATTAAGGGTGGAGAAGGCTTCTGAGCGACTGCAGAATAAATGTAACTTACTCCAAAAAACAAACGAATACACACGTACACACCGGGTACATTTTATTTTCTGCTAGTAAATGCAAGTGGCATATGTCAATTGCTCTTGTATACAGATTTACAAATTGCGACCAATCATCTTGCAAACGTAGCTTTAGAGGCATGTCTCTGGTTGGGTCACAGATGAAGTTACTACTCAGAACTAAGAAATTGAGTTGATAAGTTCAAGTTGTCGGTAAAACAAAACCACTACGAACACCAGCATGGGTTCTAGTAAGGAAAACTAAAGATTCGCGTTGACTTTCGTTCTAAGAAAGCTGGAATTGTCAGGGAAGATAATATGTGAAAATACTAACAGGTCACAATATTATGACTCATATCAGAGAATCTGCTCACCTATATTGGAGTTTGATATTAAAGTTTGATTCCAGATATTAAAAGCTGGAAATTTCAGAGAACTCCACTCTTGTTGGAGTTGGTGTTTGGGTCTGTATTGGGGTTGAGGGTGGGTACGTTTCTTTCTATAGTGATTTGAAGGTTTTTTGAGACGTATAAAGTAAAACCCGACCACTTGTTAAAAAGTTCTATCAACAATGAGTGGCAAAGGGTTTTTAACGGGTGCATATTACTTTGAGGATTGTTATCACGAATGGTTATTTATATTTTTTAGTCAAACCTCGATGGCACTCACGATGTAAGGGTTTTTCATACTGTGGATGCAAGTATAATCTGCTAGGTTAAAATAAGGAGGATACATATCAAAGTATACAGAAATTCTCATATACTTATTACTTACTTACTTATTTTACATTTATCCATGACTTTTGCTAACATTTACGAAATATGAAGACCGTGTTATTTCCCCAAATTTTATGAACGTCGAATATTTTCAGCATCCTGAAAGAGGTAAAAAAACTAGTTACGTATGATGGAAGTTGTAAGTTTCTATAGCAACAATTATACGATCAAATCAGGAAATAGTTTATACAATACAGTCCAAGTATAATATCATATTCAATGAGAGGTGATGTTAATTGTATAAAAATACAGTATTGCGATGGGCCTTTCCAACTGCAACGAGAACTATGAATAACACACATTGAAAAGGAACTTTGAGTTAGTATCATCTTATATTGCACAATTTCCTACGGTTTTCTACCAATTTCTATCATTTTTGCAATTTTCAACTATTTCAACGATTTTCTACTATTTTCTGCTATTTTTAATATTTTCTACCGTTTTCAACCATTTTTCACGATTTTTAACTATTTCAAAGTTTCTACCATTTTCAACTATTTCTAATATTTTCTACCGTTTGCTACTATTTCTAATATTATCTACCATTGCCAACATTTCTAGAATCTTCTTCCGTTTTCAACTATTTCAACGATTTTCTACTATTTTCTGCTATTTTTAATATTTTCTACCGTTTTCGACCATTACAACGATCTTCTGCTACTTTCCACCACTTCTAACGTTTTCTTCCGTTTTCGTTTATTTCTACGATACTACTCTTTGTAGTTGCTACTATTTTTGCTAAAGATCGCTGCTAACATTCCACTTACTTTTGCCATGTTCTTATC
>JAAAKL020018536.1:0-10200 GCA_010016065.2 Carybdea cf. marsupialis auct. non (Linnaeus, 1758)
TAGTTCGTCGTTCTCTCATACACGTACGATAAGTAAAGAACCGGAGTCGCGGAAGGCTGCGTTAAGATTCTGCGACAGATATAAAACGTTAGAAAGCTTTACTACGTCAGGCACATAAGCTCCCGACTTCGATTTCTCACTAGCATTTCGTTTTTAGTCTTTCTGACGCATGAGTCCACTAAGTTGATTTCAGTTTGCAGAGGTTTTTACCGATGGGTACTACAGGGAGTTTCTCAGTCTTAACCAAGTCGTAGGAAAGAGAAGGAAGCATCTTGCCTAATGACAAATATCGTACCAATGGCAGTGGGACTCGAACTCACAATCCTTTAACCAGAAGTCCAGTCATCTGGCCAAGACTCGAACCCACTGAGCCACGGTGCCTCTGCTTTCTCCTTATTCATCAAAACATGAGAATCGAAGGAAATAGAATAGAATAACTGCCTAACAATTTTCTACATACAATTAACCAGAACATTGCCTCGAATCTTGGCAGGCATTATTAATCAGCCTCGCTTTGTTAATGTTCTACAAAAGCTTTCAATATTTCTATGTCCGGGATTCATTTTGCGCTGCCCGCACTGGAATGGCAAGTAATTATAAACCAGTTTTGGCCATTACTACTAATGGTATAAACTTTAAACAAGTCTTCATAAAGCTAAGGTCACTACCTGAATTCCGATAAGAATGTTCTTCTTGGGCAACTTGAAACCAGTTGAAAGTAACGCCTTCAGGAATGCAATATTGAGGTTCGGTCCAAAACAAGCCACCTATTTGAGAATTAAAATTTCTTTTTTAAATGCATCTTAACAAAAAGTTACATGTGTAAGTTAAAAGGTTGCTATTGACGTATAACTCTACCAAATAACTTCCCAAAGTAACTTCATTGCTGCTTATTACAGCTTGATACCAATTATAACTTCATAAGCATTGCACTTCTTACAACAAGGAAGATGAGAACATGTTAGCACATTGATAACGCGTCTCGTCGTTCACATCGCAAGTCACCTAAGTGTCGTCATAATGGATTTACTGTGTGATGACCTTATATGAAAAATGCTGTTGTATAAAGAAAAATACAATCTGTATAATTAGAGAGGGTGTCAAGAGCTTTAGTTTAGAGTTCATATGACACGAACAGGAAAATCTGTTGTTGGCGATTTCTGGCCCGACCTTGCAACACTTAAAAAGAGAGGAAGGCTGGGCTAAGTGCACGGTTACTCTGGCTGTGCGTCGAGATATCAATGACGGAATCAAGTAACTATTGGTACAGACAGCCAAGGATGCCATTTTCATGGATTATGTTCAGCGTTAAGTGGAAGATGAAGTTAGGAAAGGAGTTGAACATATATTCTGCCTAAACCATTATAAGACTTGACAAGGTCATCCTACCACATATAAGGCCATTCAGACTAGGTTTAGACCAAGTGCTCATGTGAGGCCTTTGTCATACTCTTAGCGCTTGAGGTCACTGTTAATAATAACTAACTCTGAAAGCCTTGCATAATTTAGAAAAGTTCCGGAAAGATTCTATAGGTAATACGGAGTAAGTTACCATATGACATGCTTTTAATATCTTTTCAAAACGCATTATCAAAATTCTTTCTTGTCAGTCATTATTCCCAATTTTTAATGGGCTTTAGACCAGTTGGTGGGTTAAATGGCAGCCCTTCCATTGTCAATGCGCATGGCGAAGGGAGGCCGGTCTAAAAAATAGCGTAGAACTGGATGTCGATGTCCTTCGGCAGCTGATTGGGAGTTGATGTGGCGACTGCAGAAATAGAGCGTCATTTTGGGGGTTTCATTGTAGCTTAGCCGGTAGAGTAGCCACCGCTACTGCGCGGAATCCGCGTTCGAATCCTAGTTGTAACATATCATCTTCTCAAATCTTGGTAAAGTTCCTATTGTTTCATAGTAGTCGATAAATGGGTTCGTTATTGTAGGCAAAAAAGTCAAACAGCAACATATCAATATTTCCAATAAAGAAAAAGACCTAAATAGAAAACTAAAGAAAGGCCTGAGTATTTACCAGATAAGTTTTAATCGATATTTAGGTATTGAATTAACTATATGATTTTAAAATTGTCTGGTAATTTGAAGAGATGCAGTCACATGACTAGATGTACACAGAATGAAAGGTTGTATAAAAGGGCATGATCAAATTTCATATCCTGTGGACATAATAACCCTTCCCTTAGAGGACCGAAGGTTTCAAATATCAGAAAATGGTGTCGAGTCATCTATAGTTATTATCTTGATGGCTGCGTAGTAATTCAGTAGCGCTGCCATTAAATTAGCTGATATTTGAATAAATCTTTACTCGATTAGACAATAAATGTAAACAAACCATGCATTTGGGAGCACCTCAAAATTTTCGGGCACTGGCAGGAAAAAGCACTACGCACTCTGTCGATTACAGATCGTGGTGGTTGTCAACGGCTTAAAACTCAAATTCAGGTCTGGATTAGATAGCGGGAATGCCACTTACCTCTCCAGTTGATGCCATTTCACACCTAAGCAATGGATCAGCGTCTCTGAGTCGCGGCCATGAGAACATAGGAGCCTGGGGATAAATAGCATAGGTGAAATCATCAGGTGAAGGCTGTTCGTCGAAAGGGGTCAATGCTATACTGTATCATTACGCTATCTAACACTGCAATATACACTTGTCCGGGAATGCGTGAATGCACTTACGTGAATACACTTGTCCGGGGATGCAGGTGACTTGTCGAGTCAAAGAGTCGTTAACTAAGTGCCTATTTTATCAATCGAGTAATTGATTGATTGATTATTTTATTGATTTGGTGAGCCGGTGCATAAGTGGACCAACGAAAAAGTGCATGAGTACGTAATGAGGGAGGGAGGGAACAACTGAACGAGAGAATTAATGTGTCAAAATACGTGAGTGAGTAAGTGATTGATTGATAGAGGGCGGAGGAGTGGGCGAGTGTATGAGTGAGTGATTGAATGAATGAATCTGCGCGAGTGAATGGCTGCACGAGTGAGTGAATGCATAAACTGATGAGTGAAAACATGAATTCATGAATCAGTTACTGCACGAGTGAATGAATCAGGAACTTTATCGATGAGTGCATAAATAAGTGAGTCAGTGAGCCAGTGAAAGAGTGAATGAAAGAGTGAGTGAGTGCATGAGAGAGTGAGTGAGTGCATGAGAGAGTGAGTGAGTGAGTGCATGAGAGAGTGAGTGAGTGAGTGAGTGCATGAGAGAGTGAGTGAGTGCATGAGAGAGTGAGTGAGTGCATGAGAGAGTGAGTGAGTGCATGAGAGAGTGAGTGAGTGCATAAGAGAGTGAGTGAGTGCATAAGAGAGTGAGTGAGGGCATGAGAGAGTGAGTGAGCTAGTGAGTATAAGAATGGGTGGGTGGATGAGTTGTGTGAGTGAGAGAGTGAGTGAGTGAGTGAGTGAGTGAGTGAGTGAGTGGGTGAGTGAGTGAGTGAGTGAGTGAGTGAGTGAGTGAGTGAGTGAGTGAGGGATCGATTTTGTGAACTCCTTCAAATAAGGGGAGATGCAAACAAGCATTCATTTAAGTTATAAACATAAATGAGTGAGGGCCTATGAAGATTGCAGACATCTATTCTGCAAGAAATACATTGCTTCCTAAAAAAAATAAAATAGAAAGGTGCATTTCGTTTTATTACCATCATTGATTTTGTGAAATTTATTTCACTACATGATGTAAATGATTTGCTGCACGGCTCGTTCAAATAAACACAGTTAATGCTCTAGATAAATCATCAATATCTCCGTACCTTAATACCAACATAGTCATTAGGAACGTTGTGATCATCGAGCGGGATCAGGGCTTCAGGGTCCAGAGGAGCGTCCACCATAACTTTGGTGGCAATCTTGATGAAATCTGTTCCAAGTGTCTTGGACACAAATGGGAAGGATCGAGATGCTCTAAGGTTTAACTCGATTACCTGAAACAGTACAAGGAGATTAGCGTGACGTACGGTAAAAGTAAGCTATCAGGGAAGCACTCAACGTTATCAACGGTACAACGGTAACAACTATCTTCTGTAAGGCAGCAGAATCTAGGATTGCTTGACTTACCATAAACGATTCACCGTGAAACTGAATAAAAACCATATAAGGCCGAGTTGCTATGATATAAATTTAAAAAAATAAAATCTATTAGCGTCCTCAAAAGGAGACGTGTAACCTCTTTTACATTTTGTTCTGAATTCATCCTTTTACTGGACTTCATCCACAAAAGAGGTCGCCGAAATGGACGGCAGCACAGTGTGTTAAATCTGATGGTTGGGGCGATCTAGGGTGACCACTTACTTTAGTAGTAGAATATGTTATGGAAATCAATAACTTTTTTCTTTATTTCTAGTCTTCGTGTTCATGTAAAGAAGATATTTTGAAGACATCCACTACCGTCCAAACACTTTTGAATCCAATAACCCAAAAGTTGTCTTCTAACTTCTCTTTTTGCCACGGTAAATGGCGTACTCGTTATGAAAGAGTTAGGAATCACTGATTTACAGAAACATGTTGATTAAGTTGACAAAAAGGAGCAATATCGCTCCACACAGGCTATACATATGGGTGGAAGCCTCTTATCAAGCGAAGTTGATTTGGTCTCGAGCGACAGCTACACGTTGAGTTAAAATATATATTATTGCTCCTTTCATGTAAAACTCCTTAACAACTAATCTTCTTGCGTCATACCTTGATTTGGTGTCCCTTTGCCAAAAACTGCATGTTAAATGGCCCAGAAATATTAAATCTTTCGGCGATTTTCTTAGTTATTTCTCGTATCTGAAAGAAAGGAATACATCGTGTCACTTTCTTATCTGCCAGTTAACTTCAAGTTTACTACAGTTGCAATTCACTTCTATCATCATGACAGGATACAAGCAACTTCACAGCATTGCTACATAATGAAATATACAATGTGCTCCCCCGTCCTTGTTTATGGTATCCTTCTTTCGTTTACTTGCTGTGTAAAGATTCTGGTAATTAAACATCATGAATATAAATAATACTGCCTTCTCCCCAAAGCTAGAAAACATATCACATCTTCAGTATGGAAGTTTGTACACTGGCATGGGCTGTGTGACCATAATTTGGTTCAAAACCAGCTATTAGCTCTTTCAGTCAGACATTAACGGCTTTAATAGCTCTAAAAAAGGATATTTCGGACCGTGACATCTCCTAACCAAAGGTATTTGAAAATTCAGTCATCACTGTGGTTAACGACAATACAATAAACCATTTCGCTAACTAAACTGAAGGCATTATTACTCATTTGAAAGGTGGTTGGCGAAGAAAAATTTCGTTTAATAAGAGATTCATAATTCCTAATTGTTTCTGCCAGACACTAGTCACAGCAAAATTGTCTGGAGTTTAAAAAAACACCCTTTTTAAAACGCATTATCAGATACGAGACACCTGTAGTACGCCCTTGATATAACATGTATACTTTTTTTGGCTATGGAAAAACGCACCCACTTACTTTCTCTTTATCCATGGGATCGACACGTTGCGCCGGTTGTATCAATGTGGCATCACCGGAATGAACGCCAGCCATTTCAACGTGTTCTGAAATAGCATGTGCAACAATCTACAAAATGCAAACAAAGCCGGTAACTGATCAAATTCGCCCCGCAGTATGATGACAATACATGAGTACGTGATGTAACATGATTAGAATGACTTGAAAACATTTGGCGGAGATTAGACAGAAGTCTCCCGCCGTTACACATTTGGATCCGTAGCCTCCTTCCTTAATCTATCCGCTAACTTTCCAAAACAATATGGTTCTTTCAGGTTAGAAGAGTCCTCCTTTTCATTTTGTTTGATAGCGAGACTAAATACAAAAGGTAGGGCTAATTTCTTAACAGTCAGTTCCTCCAGTTCTTCAGACAAAGTCAGTGAGTCTTGTGCTGATTCACATAACTGTATGAGTTTTGAATTCGGATTTCCTGAGTACGAAACTCCACGTGCTTTTAATAAGCTACGAAGTTCGCCAACAGTAACTGAGCAGAAGTCAACTATATCATTCATTGTTGTTGTTTACTTGAACGTTTAGCCCTACCATTGTAACTTTAGATAACATACTTTTGCGAGGCTGCGACCAGATCGAGGCTAAAACCGCTAACCTGAAAGAACCGTATTCAAAATGCGAGTGGGAAATTTCATTCTTTCGACTGTAGAATTAAGTACTACTACTGTAGAAGTAAGAAGTGAGCGATCGTACCAAGTAGCACACGCCTAAATTACCCATCGTTTAGTTTAGTGCAGTTATAAAAACTTTGCCCTATTGTCCACCCAACAGCAAATACATAAATCAGTTTGAGGAATACATTTCGAGATTATTCCCTCGAGTTATGCAACATGCTGCCCTCGTGCAGACCTTTTTGAACACTCGATCCTTTATAAGATGTGGGTAAAATGAGAATTTACGGATAAGTTTCAATGTATTTTACGCTAGTTTAGCAAAGTATATCGAAGCAAGTTCCATAACAGTGGTTACATACTCTATCTACCCTCTTGGACTTTAATATTAGTACATCAGTAACAAGAGAAACTAATTTTAATGCAACAAACCTTTCCATTCTGTGCTACAGCATCCATTTCTATTTCGTTTGCTCCCTCGATAAACTTCGTGATAACAACTGGGTGTTCCTAAAGAAAGGTTTCGTCCTATGTTAAACAGCAACGTCATTGTATGGTCTGTATATTGTACAGTAACGTCCCTTTTCTTACACAAACATAGAATGTTAGTAAACTTAAAATGGGTAAAGGTACAGCGGGGAGAAAATGACGGTGACAAGCAAGGGAGTTTACTAAATCTGCATTGCAGGTTTTTAATGTCTTAGGCAGAGGTATATAAAAAATGGCATTGAAACTGTAGAATAAAAAAATTAGGTAACAGAAATAGCCGTTTACTGGGTGTAATGCAGCAGCAGATTAAGATACCGACGATTTCAGGATGAGAACATGCATAAAGGAAGGCATACTCCTAGACGATAATCAGAGTATAAAGGTATTAGTCAGAGGTATTAGTCAGAGGTGTTAGTCAGAGGTATTAGTCAGAGGTATTAGTCAGAGGTGTTAGTCAGAGGTGTTAGTCAGAGGTATTAGTCAGAGGTATTAGTCAGAGGTATTAGTCAGAGGTATTAGTCAGAGGTATTAGTCAGAGGTGTTAGTCAGAGGTGTTAGTCAGGTGTTAGTCAGAGGTATTAGTCAGAGGTATTAGTCAGAGGTGTTAGTCAGAGGTATTAGTCATACGATGAAGACAGGAGTAAGTGATGTAGAAATAATGAGTGACACAACAGTTCAGACCAAAGCCGCTCTTTTTCGATTTACAAATTAAATTAAAGGTAAGAAAGGAATGGATACAAGCAAGAGCAGCAAAGGTGTTCAAATATGCATAAATCATCCTCCACAAAAATTGGCTGACATAAGAATGACCTTTGTCGCCACATATTATGTTCTTATCTAAGTACAAAGTAAACTAAAATGTGTTTTAAATCAGTACCAAAGCAACAGGTGAAATTCATATAGTAACGGGATTTCCAGAAACCAGTCAACTGAGAAAATTACTTGGCTGCCTACTGTAGGTTAATTAGTTTTGTTGTTACGGAGGTTTGTGACTCTGGATCATCAGTTACGTTGTAGTAGTATTTAGTGTGGTACTATGGAGACAAAAAACGTTTAACTAAACTGAGTATCGTTATGTTCACAATTTCCTTGTCGAGTATCTTAAACAAGATTATCGAAACATAACCAAATAATTTTACAATACTACAGAATATCCCGTGCTGGCAAACGCTACAACGTACAAGTCACAAGTTATCAACCGACACCTATAAATGCAACCTCTTGGAGGTTACGTGCGACGCTTAGTGTTATTGTCACAAAGCCCTACCTTTAATTTTCGCAAACCAGAAAGGGCACTAAAATGGTTAGAAACTAGCATCTTCGCTATCCCGATGAGATCCTTTGCATCTTTACGAAACATTCAACGTTTATCTGACAGGTCATTTCGACGTATAACTCAGATTTGTTCAGCGTTTCCAAACCCTCAAACCCTAGCCTTCTATCTCTGCAAGTTCAAAAACATCCTTGAAAAGTCTCAAACCTCCTTTCTCAAAAGAAGAAAAAAATAGAATTCCTGCTTGCCTTTGAAAACATATATTACAAGGAAAACGAAATAGAATACTCCCCCCCTCTTAAACTGGGGTGGCGAATTTCTATTAATATCTGCTTGACATCTCACCAGGGACACTTTCGCAGCTTCTTCTAAGAACTTCTTTAACTCATCCGGCCCATAGGCAACATTCATAGCGGATCCACTGTAAACAAAAACAAAGAAAAATGAAGAGGGACAGTTCGTCCTTTAGCAATCATCTAGGAGAAATAGATTCCCGTAATTATGACGTTCCCATCCGAAACCCCCGCAACAAAGTCGAGTTAGACTTTTCCGAGTTTTACTCCTTGCCACCTTATTATCATTTCGAAACTTGACAAAGTTGCCCTTACTCGTGTCTCAGAGCTTCGATTGCCACTATCTTACAACATATATCTTCCAAAATGGAATTCGGTATAATATCAGAGACACTCATGACTTTCATCTTTGACTAAGGAGAGATCTGGCTGCCCTGAATTATGACTAGCTATTTATAGACGCCTGGTGAAACGAGTTGACAGAATGAAAAGTCTACACATAACATCTAAGTAATGCCACTTTGACAATGCGGGACAGTAAGATATGTAAAAGCAATTTACAAATTGCCTGTCACAAGCCATGCTGTCCAGTTAGGAAGAAAATGCATTACATCAAACGGCACCTTCTAGTTGTACTATAAACAATAAGTTTTTAAAAGCGGTCCTTCTGTCGCTTAAACATAAGACTTTTCACTACATATCTTTGCATTTGCTATCTTACGTTGGCGCGTTGCTAAAATTTCAGACCCTCCCTCGGACATGAACAGCATTCAGCGTCACCTCTACTGCTCCCTTGTTACATAAACGACATGATGACACGTGCTGTTTGATTAAAATCTACAAATTTTAAACCCGTTAGTAGTAAACTAAAGAAAAGGGAAAATAAATACCAAAGGTGATGTAATTTGATACTTAGATACTCATATATGTGGTAATATTATTTTTAGTCGATCTACAAATGTTTCGCGTAAAGCATACATTACCTTAGGACATACGATGGTCGCAGCAGACATGGATATCCAACACTTGCTGCGAAATCAAGTGCTTCTTCCTATAAGACGACAAGACCATTTCAAAATGGTACATTAACAACTGTTGTTTACTTTCATAGAGTGCATGGAAACGAATTCTGTGGATGTGCACTGATGAGCAGATACTATCATTCTGGGATTTGTGGACCCCCTGGAGATCATACAAAATGTTTGTTCCTCCCCAAATTTGTAAACCTACTCACTAAGTAATTGAAAAATGTTGATGGGAGCTACTAGAAGGGGGTCCATAGACGCTTGAGAAATTGGGAGGCACAACATCATGGTAGAAGAAGGTTGATGACACCTGTCCCAGAGCTCCGGATAACTGGGGATGAGAATGATCGACGGGGTCATATTCTTTGGAATATTAATAAACGGAAGCATAACTGGGGAGGGGGGGGGGTAGAAAACAGAAATAAGAATTATCTCTTATACAAAATCTGTAGTTTACTTTTATTAACCAGACCTTATGATGTCACCATTTTACAACGACTGGGTTTTCAAATATATTTGTTGGAACAAAATGAGCGTAGCAAAAAATTGATGACCCATTCAAACTGAACCCGATTAGTATGATTAGAAACCGATTAGAACCCGTAAATTAGTTTGTTTATAAGAAAAGGTTTAAAAAGCTCTAACAGTTTTCAGAATGGTCTAAATTTAGAACCAGTAAGTCCTCTGTTACATGCGGTAATTTGTACATACTCCACTGTAGAGTGGGTAGAGCGGGGCATTGGGAAACTTTCCAAGAACTAACAGGTATGGAGGGGGAGGGTCAGGCACGGAGCTATAGGAGGCAAGGGAGGATTGCCCAGCAAAAGCTGATTTCTTGCCCCAAATTGCCCCCCCCCCCCTGTACAATGTTGTAATGATTCATCCTTGCTTTATATTTACAATTTGTTTGTCAGTTCGGTCGGCCAAATGGCAGATGAGTAATTTCCTGTTTGCAAATAAGACATAAGGAGAAGAA
>JAAAKL020018537.1:0-10200 GCA_010016065.2 Carybdea cf. marsupialis auct. non (Linnaeus, 1758)
TGATGATCATGATGATCATGATCATGATGATCATGATGATCATGATCATGATGATGATGATCATGATGATGATGATCATGATGATCATGATGATGATGATGATGATGATGATGATCATGATGATCATGATGACGATGATGATGATGATCATGATCATGATGATCATGATCATGATGATGATGATGATCATGATGATGATGATGATGATGATGATGATCATGATCATGATCATCATGATGATCGTGATGATAATGATGAACAGGACAAAAAAGTGATGACGTTCGCACTAGACAGGAGGACTGGGCCTGATCTAGAGGAAGAATCCAAAGTATCTAAGGAATTGGTTTTTCATTTTGGTTCATCATTGCCACCACATAAAGAGGCCACTGGGTCTGTCCCCCTTCTCATATTTCCTCCTCGCATTACCTCCTTCCCGAAACACACACGTATTAGTCATTCGGTTTGATTTCCTTACTCTAGAATTGGACTATCCCCAAAGGAAGCTCAACTCCTGCGCACTCAACTTCCCAGACACACTTTAACGACCGTTCTGGCTGTGGCTTCCATATATGGCCTTATATAACGCGAGAATTACGTCACATTTCCGACGGCATGATAGAATTTAAATGAAAACTCTTTCAAACATGTTTCCAACAGCCCCTTAAACACTTCCGTAACGCAGCGTCCTCTCCGAATGAAAAATTCTTCTCCATCCCTTAAGTTCAAACAAAATGTTATGTTCTTAATTGGGAGATTAAATTGGTCGTAGCGAGCTGCCATGCCGAGGGAATGTGATGACGTCACCACTCAAAAGTATTGGAAATAGGAGGATTCGACTCCCGATATCTAAAGGCAACCTTAGAATAGGCTGTTTCCCAAAATACAAGACCTGCAGTGTACATAGTGTTTACATGTGAAGCGTACAAATCTCAAAAATCTCTACTCAAAACTCTGTTGATATTCCTTGGATCCTTAAGTTAGGAACTAGCATCAAATAATGAGGTTTTGCTAGGGGATTTCAAACCTTAGAAAGCTGATATCTCGGTGTTGGGAAAGGGCAACAATCTCAATTATCACATATTGAAGCTCTTGCTAATGGGGCAACATGAAAATTGAGTGTTTTTCTACGATTTTCAAAGTCGTGACATCGCACTTTCCCTCCGCGTAGAATAAAAAGCTTGAAGAGCAGTTACAAGAAATAATAGGTGCTGTACAACTTTGGAAGATTTTGCAAATAGAAGCGATGTTGGAATTGAGTTTTTTGTGTATGGTATGTTTCTAACACATATAATATCATATGATAATCAGACCGATTGCAGTCAGTCCCTATTCGACCTTAAACAAGCCATGGTTAGACGCACTCTTCGATACAGAGTACTACTACGAAGTCAGCGGCATAACTGGAGCTGTCTGCTTCTGGAACCACAACGCGCTGTCGTCACAGTTGTAACCTGTATTTCATAGATTTTTGTCAAAACGAATATGATTTAAAAGTAGATAAAATCTGACAAGAAAATGACAGTGCTTGATTGAAGTGGTTAACATCGTCGACATCACTATACAGTTTCGTTTAGGGCTGCCAACACCTCCTATTCGGGGGCAAATGGGGTTCTGAATACATGTCTTTATTCCAGGAAATATTGTTTTGCAAGAAAGTTGAAGCACTTTTGCATCATAAGACATTGTTGTACCTACATTTGATCTCTTGCATTCTCCCAATTCCTTAAAAATTGCGAGCTGATCATACACTGGGTGACCAAGGATGTGGCGGGATGAAAGGAATAGTTGCTAGTTACCCTCCCGCGATGCATATACGTCACCAATAATAGCCAATCTCCGGAACATTATATCGCTGTTCTATTTCTAGCTTCTTCTAAAAGAGTTACCTATCGGCTCTGTTGGCATGATATTTGTCGGCAATGAGCAAAAATTCGCGCCAGAAAAAGTTTTTGCTCCACAAATTTCCAGGGGTCACACCCTCGCGCTCTTTCGACCCTGATTTAGGGACGTACACTATCCTACGGGCTCATCAAGCGAGGATGCCAAGGAACTACATGCAATGACATGGAAGGAAACGAGGGACAAAGCACTTGCGACAAAATGACATTTCGCAAACACGATACGATTTCTAAGCGATTTGTTATGAAACGATACTCTCACTGGCATGTACAACATTTGTTGAGTTTGGCCAAAAGGAGGACCTTTCTCACTGATGTCCCACTTATAAAGACGATAGTTACACTTGATTTGCCCCATTAGATGCTCACAATAAGTATTTGTTGGTGGTGTGTAGGCATAAAATTCGAAGGAGACGTGAGGGCATAGATATGAGACTGGTTACCCAACTTCAGTGTAATTTATAGGCCCGCCTTTTGGCTGCTGCTTGCGACATACCGGTATCGTTTGCTATAACAGTGGTGTTGCGAAAGTTTTGTCGCAGCATGAAAGTCCTGACCCTTGTCTTCTTTGTGTACACAAAATCATTTTAACTTAGTTATCATTCCGCAGTCTAACGAATAATAAAGTATTTTCCTGATAACCCATCCTCATTTTAAATTTCATAGCCCTTAGGCCTATCTAGACGATGTACATTACAGGTATTCCTCTTGCACTAATGGTAGGTGTAAAATCTTGCATGAAGGTGAGAATTCAAAGGAGCGCCCGACTGGCATCAAGTCTGCCCTTTATTGTGGCTTCAAATCCTTCCTATTTTGAACGAAGCCATAATTTCATATTCAGAATCGGTCAAAAGCACGTAAAACCATTGGAATGTTAAACCCCATAGTCATGTTGAACCGTTCCCAAGAGGTAAGCTCGACATTTTGATGAGTCCTTACCCAATTTCTCCGATATCTACCCAACTGTTCTGCTCAAGTGCGCTTTATTGACAAAGTTTCCAATTTCTTTTCTCTCTCCTCTGCAGATCGGATTGAAGACGGAACCGAGCATTAAGTGTTAGAAACGCTTGATTGAGAAAGTCAGCCATCCTGAACAACTAAACTCACCGTGAAAACAACCTCAAAGCTTCAAGGCTGAGTGAATTTTGTCTTGTTCCTGTGCACAGCTCTGGAAAATTTGTGATAATCAAGCCAGAGTTGAAAGTATGGCACATGTGGCTTCAGGTAAAGGCTCAGGTAGTGTACAGAAGTTGTGCGTTGCCTCTTCAATTATTTATGCTTGGGTGTAGGAGAAAATCGGATACTATCACTCGATCAGTTGTTCATTTAGCGACAGCGGGCAGTTTCGATCACATTGGCGGCTAAAAGTTGTTCGTTTAAATGAACAAGTGAAGTTTTGGAGGGAGAAATAAAGAGCGCCAGTAAATCCTCGGAGCAGCTTTAGCAGCCCGATTTGGATTCTACGGAGATTTGTTATGGAATTTCCTATTGCTTGTGTTTTGCTTGCAACCACTTAAGGTATTTTCACGATGATACTGATTTACAGTGTTAACATCAAAACTTCGATCTGCTTGTCATTTTGTTTTGAAAGGTTTGCAGCCTAGGTGATCGTATTTTAGATGATCAACAACCATGATATACTACACAACTGGTGGCTGGCTCAGTTTTGACTTAACCAGATAAATTCAATCGCCGCTTTCTTTACTAAGTCCGCCGTTCTAGTCGCCATTTCTAAAATTGAGTAACAGGAACAATAATTTCGATCCTATTGATTTCATTGTAAAATCAGTTCAATTTGTACATATGGTCTACTATATCAATATGAGATTTGAAACCTTGAACGGTATCTCGTTTGATCTTGAGTTTGCCGTGGATAGGTTTCATTCCTTGTTTCGACGAAATCAGTACAATCATCGACTGAATGCGAAGATAATAGGCTATTTACGTCCTCTTGTCGAAGTAAGACCTGATCTAAAGGACGACTTGAAGGATCCAAGCAGCAGTACAAATTTATTTCCCCAGTGTTAACGCTTGCAAGATTTTAAACAAGGAGTGCTGCCACGAGAATGTCAGCAGATTGTAGTTTGTCAACTAGCTAACTTTCACAGTTCTCCGAAAGCAGTGGCCCTAGAACACACATTGATGCGCTGAAAATACTCTCGTTCTGTTACCGTTGTAGTCATTTAGCGGATGCCTTGTACGGTAACTGTCGCCACGTGCTCAAGCAGTAAACTAGCCCCAACATTAATATTTGATAAGGATCATAAAAATCACTCTTGATCAAATAATATTCACTACCGGTCAACATGAATAAGACTGAGCAGATGTTGCTGAGGCTTAAGCCAGTCAATACTGAGGAATTTTGTGGTCAAATTTAGGGTCAATTGTGATCGTTTACGTTTGAGATTTTAGATGGTTGAATAGAAGAGTGTATGATTAGCTCCACAGATAAATTCGTGTATGATTTAAATCGAAATTACTTGGGGTGTATTTTTTGTATGTTGGCATTTCTACATGACATCTTGGACGAGATGTAATGTTGCTTTCATTGCAGATGCCTGTGACTAGTGTTTGGCATAAAACTTTGTCCAAAAGTGTATTACATTTATTGCACTCTTCCTAGCGTGTGTTTTGGAAGTAGCTACGTTATAAAGGGCAGATGATCAGTAGAGACACTTGTTGATTATTGTAAGTAATTGATAGTAAGCAGCAGTTGTTTAATGGCAGCATTAAATCACAGCTGTTTGTTGTATGTAATGGAGGATAAGTAACATATATTCATGGTTGACAACAGTACAGTGTGTAGAGCTATCAATAAACCTAACGAAGTATTGCTATCTGCCCCCCTCCCCCCCGCCAGCCATCCAGATACAGGGTGCTATTTATCTAGTATGGGCTTTGTGGCTAAAGCCTTAAAATGTGATTGACCAGTAAATATGATCAGAAATTTTCACCTCCTGTATATGTAGTAAGTATCCTGCAGCTGAAAGCTAACTACTTATAATACGTATTTGTTAGCAAAATGAGAGGTGATGGAGAAATAGAGAACTTAGTGGACTACTGTGCTTATTGGCCCCAAAGTTATCAGGTCTAGTTTGCCAAATCTAGGCTGCATGTCAAGGCTTGTCAAAAAATCTACATTGGTTGCAGCTAACACATTTCATGTAACCATGATAGCCTCTAGTTATTTTTATTGTAGTCAATGTTTTCTCTTTTAGAAGCAATCTTAGATACTCTAGCTTAGCTGACAAGCGTACTTACATTTTTTTCTCTTCTTGTTATCTTATGTTTACACTACATATCAAGATTCTCCTTTCCAACATTTCCCTTTAAGTCACAAGCATACATAAAGTAAATCTGATTGTGGACACGTTCTTCTGGCTGTGCCACCATACACATAGTATGTTACAACACTGGGTTCAATATTATACAGTATTGTATACATAGATAGCATGTTCCATATTCCTGATAATAAGAGGGTATTTAATTTGTATAGTTTGTGTTTACAGAATTGCAATATGTCCACTATATTCCTTCCTATGATTATTATTCTGCCTAAATGCAGAAATTTCACCAAGAGTCAAAATTGTAATGTTGTATCAATTGATGCCATTTAGGAGGATGGACTAAAGACCCACATAATCTACATCCCCCCTGCCGTGGGTACTAGTTTGCAAGCTTTGTTATATTCAATGTTTTTTATATAGTGTTGATGTGTCTCTATTGATTTATAGATGACATTTCACAACCTTGGAAAAACTCAGCAATCAGGACATACCAGTTAACACCAGACAATGGCGAAGCACAAGCTGTACATGGCAATAAAGTTAAAGGCATTGATGGTATGTTAATAATTTTTCCCACTACAAAGTACGCTTATCATCTAAAGGTTTTGCTGTAGCTTGCTACACGCTTGAAAACCAGGAGGAAATGATTCTATAGAAATTTTGCTGGAAGCTATTTTATTGGTGCAATCCCTCAATCCAGAAGTTTTAATCAACCAATTACCCCATCTGTGTTTGTATCCCATGTCATTTGTTACATGATGGAATTTAGTGAGCCAGAATCTATGGGATAAAAATTATGGCATTTAGAAATAATAATAAAAAAACATTTAAGGGAGGGTGGGTAATGGGTTTATTTACGTAAAGTAGTATATGACAAACAACAATGCAAATACAATACAACTTGTTAATTCATTATTAACACAACAATTTCTAATATAATGCTTGTTTGTTGAGGTCTGGAGGTCTGCCATTGGATTGCATGGCTTTGTTTATTTTCAGTTGATAACTGCTTTCTGTAATTCCCAAGCTTTGCAAACAATTTACTCTTTACATACTTCCTGACATGATTCAGATATCTCCAAATGTTTGGAGGCCTTGCAGCTCTTTGTATTTAAAAGTGTTCATGGACACCTGTTGTTCAATGTCTAGAACTTTCACATGTAAATTTGTAAATCTTATTCGTTCTATTCATGGCCTTTGAAATGTTTCATTATGATGCATGCTTAGGTTACAATATGATCACATCTGTTGCCTTCAGGGACACCAGCAAGTAGTATGATGCTGCTGATGGTAACATTACAACTAGCATTTTTTTGATGTGCAGCAAAGATATGTATCAAATCACATTAATGCCAGTTAGGTTAATGCAGTACTGCCTGTTTAACCCTTCTTTTTTCTTATGTTTGTTTCCTTGCTAATGTAGATATTCAGGAGTGTGACATTAACATACTTGTCAATTTTTCTTCCCTTTCTTCCCCTTGTCAGAGGGTTGGAAGTTCTGCCATGTTGTTAAGGTCTGATGTTCATATGCCACCACTCCCAATCCATAGCTTGTTCAGGCTTGAAGCCTGTGCTTCTCAGATCTTCATTGATGCTGCCGGTCCATCTTTTCTGTGGGCGACCTCTAGGGTAGAAACCCAGGATGACAATTAGCATTCCATTAACATTGATATTAAGCAGGTCCTAAATTTTGAAAATTGCCTGGAATGTGTGATCCTCAAGTAGTACCAATATTAGAGTTTACAATGTTTATGAGGACCAGATTTTGGAAGTCAGGTAGTCAGAAGTCCACATTTCTGCTATTTAAACCTATGAGACTCTCTTGATTTTCTCTTCAAAGTCTCTTAGTGTGTAAGTATCACTTGATATTAGGTTTTGGCTGCTCAGTTCCAATGCCATTTTTTGTACATACATACTTACTTTGCAGAGAAGCAATCTATAGCAGAAACATCTTGTACATCAGCATGTCAGTTTGAACTTTGAGCTCATGATGACATTAGAATGATGTTTGGACAAAACATCAATAAACAGACATTTAGTGGCTTCATTTTAGTGTTGATTGACAGATCATGACTTGTGATGCAGTACTTTGATCATGATTGGCCAGGAGGGTACTGGGTACTTGCTTCATCAACTCTGGAAGTGTGAAAGGATGAATAGATCTTGACACCAGTTTCTTGATGGATTTGTGTTGATAGATGTGTGCCATTTGTGTCACTGGGCCACCTGAACCTTCTATTCAAGGGTCTCCATTACTAGCCCTAGATTGTAGGCAGTCTATTTCAGCTGATGTACGTACCAGCAGATCAGATAATGTGATATGCAATGAGTTGTCTCATAGTGCTATTTTGTTGTCTATGCCTGTCAGCTAGTCCTAGTTACCCATTCTCTTTTAAACCATCTGAGTATTCATCTGATTGCAAAAATGTCCAACCACTGCCTACTGATTTATTTCATAAACACCTATTGTTGTCATTCTTTTACTGCATGAAATTATAGTGTCTTATTTTAAAACCTCAGGTAGAAAAATTCCCTATATTTATTCAGTGTTCTAAGGCTCTTTCATCCATTGGATTTTCTTTTCTTTTAAGGAATTTCTATCTCTTGTCATCTATAGGCCATGGAGGAGTCAACCAGCTGGGTGGGGTTTTTGTCAATGGACGACCACTCCCTGAACATATACGACGTCGGATAGTAGAGCTGGCACATCAAGGTGTTAGGCCATGTGACATTTCAAGGCAGCTTCGTGTCTCCCATGGATGTGTTAGCAAAATACTTGGCAGGTACTATGAGACAGGATCCATAAAACCAGGAATTATTGGAGGTAGCAAGCCCAAAGTTGCAACTCCGGGTGTGGTGACTAAAATTGCTGATTATAAGCGTGGAAATCCAACAATGTTTGCATGGGAGATAAGGGATCGACTGCTGCAAGATGGTGTTTGCACACAGGATAATGTACCTAGTGTTAGTTCCATCAACCGCATTGTGAGAAATCGCATCAATAGTACTGGAAAAGAAGATGGTATGCCAGAAATGAAACAATTGGAAGCAGGACCAGTTGTGTTATCACAAATGCCTGGTGGATTTCCTGGTGTCATTCAAACTGGCCAACTTCAAAGACCACCAACAAGTGCTTATTCAATCAGTGGAATCCTTGGAATTAACACACAACAACAGGGGCCACCAACAATGGCTATCTCTGATGGGGAGAAGAGGGAAATGGGACGGGAAAATGGTACTCCAGATGGTATGTACCAGATGTCTCCACAAAGTAGGTGAATTTGTTCCTAGTAGATGTACTGTATCAATATACTTTTGGTTGTTTTAAAATGTAAGAAAAGCTTTAATCGTTTGCTTACTTTGAATTTTTGCCAGTTAATGATTTCCAAGTCCTTTACACATGATAAGCTAACATACTTTGTTGACTGCACTGTATAGGTTGATCTTTTGAATTGCTTTTGGTTTGGTTGAATACTTTTGTACAGATTGAAGATGTTGGTAGCTAACCGGAAGTTTTCTTGGCGAGCTGATCACAATATGAGGCTACAAAGTGGTCACCAGGACCTATTTAGAGCCCATTATGGTTCAAGACAGGCATGAGTCATAATTTCACCTGTCTTGATACAATTAACTTTGCATTATGGAGGTGACTCATTTCTGCAGTAAGGATCATTGACTAGACGTGGGACCTAACAGGATTTGCCCCCCCCCCCTCCATTTGTTATTAATTCTGTCAGATCACTACAGGATTTTGCCTTCAATCGGAACAAAGTGACAATTTAAACCTATAAAACATCCATATTCTTGCATTATATACTCATGCATATTTATAGATCATTACATGTTTTTACCAAATAGAGATACAATAATAAATTGAAGTTGCTGATATATTAGCATTATTGATCACTTCAGGCGATTTACATTTTTGCAAATTTTGCTAAATGATCATTTTGAAAATATACATGATATCAAAACTGCGACAAAAGGTTGCCATTTTCATTTTGCTATGTTTCTGATTTTGGGAGTGTGCATAAATTAAGTGCTTGATGCAGTGGTAAATTTCTCAGATTAATGGCTGGAGGGATGAAGAAATCTTTGAATTTTGTAAATTGTGGTGGCCAAAAGAGTAAAAGGAATTGTATATCCACACCTAACTTTTTCAGTGCTTATCTGTGCTGATGTCGTTTTTGGCCCTGTGGTTGTCAGGTACCTCACACAGACAATGTGGCTGAAGAAAGTCCTAATTATTCCCCTGTTTACCAAGTCAGTTGCAAGTAAAAGGTGTTGTGTGTGCCAGAACATTTTCATGGAATGCCTTATCTGCAGTAAAAGGAAAGATTGAGAATGTAATGTATTAATGCAGGAATGCCACATGATTCTGTTCATTAAAATTTAATTGGCAGATACTGTAAGTCCTCTTGAATGGTTCTTTTTGAATAAGCCCCTATCAAAAGTGTCATTTTCATATTAACACACAACTTTGACGAGTCCTTGATGGTGGTATGATAATGTTATGTTTTCTTTCCTAGTCCTCATCCTCTTGGCTGTAAATTCCCCATATTGTTGGATAGTTGTTGAACATGGGCAAAATAAAAAGTTGGAACAGTATTATGGATAAGCTAAATTTTGAATTAGCTCCAATTCTGATTTAAATTCTTTCCCCATCAAATTGTACATTGACAAGTCAGCCCATGATAAGGTTATAGTGGTAGAAATCAGAGGAGAGGGAATGGATACTTCAAGGAAGGAATCCTGCATGAGGGCAAGTAGGAAGCAGATGGGACAGAAAGGAAACAGTAAAATTAGTGTAATATTGTAATGATAATAGTAAACTTGTTGTAATAATATTTCTCTTACAGGGCCCGCACAACGGTTTTGAAAGTGGGGGGGGGGGGGGCAAGATCCCTTCTTACTCTAATCCTGTATTACAACTCTGGGAAAACACATTATTAACACTTCTACTTGCAAAAAAGGGGGGGGGCCCCCCCCCGGGGGGGCGGGCCCTGTAAAAAAAA
>JAAAKL020018538.1:0-10199 GCA_010016065.2 Carybdea cf. marsupialis auct. non (Linnaeus, 1758)
TCTTTACCATCGGTCTCAGACTTTAATGTAGTGACATTGCTGCGTAGTGACGCTCTTTACCATCGGTCTCAGACTTTAATGTAGTGACATTGCTGCGTAGTGACGCTCTTTACCATCGGTCTCAGACTTTAATGTAGTGACATTGCTGCGTAGTGACGCTCTTTACCATCGGTCTCAGACTTTGACGTAGTGACATTGCTTCGTAGTGACGCTCTTTACCATCGGTCTTAGACTTTGATGTAGTGACATTTTTGCGTAGTGACGCTCTCTACCATCAGTCTCAGACTTGATGTAGTGAGATTGCTGCGTAGTGTGTACGAAACTTGTAAATTGTTTAGTTGTTGTTCTGGGGTTTGAAATGCTCCAGTTACCCCATTGCTTTATTTTCGTGGTGTTACTCACCATTATATTCTGTCTTCTTGGTATTCTTGTTGGATCGATTATAATGCAACACAATGTTTCAAGTCGTAATCAGCCACTGTCATAGATCTGCTACGACCATAGGATTTGCACTTTTAGCTACTCTGTCGCTTTCACAATCGCGATATAAAAGTACATTTAATTCTTTATTTGATGTCTGTTTAAAACTGTTGTTAGAATGTTTTTGCAGTATTGATCATCCGATTTGCTTCTTGTTGTGTTGATATCATTAGGCTTTCTATCATTCTCAGTTATTGCAAGGCGAGTTAGCTCATTAGCGTATTCAGTGTTTTATTTCGTGTTGGCATCCCAAGATATGTGCATTCCCAAATATCAACGCATCTACACATTTTTATAAAACAGATCATTTTCTATCCACTACAAGTATGCTCATCGATTGAATTTTTAGGCCACTGCATCTTCTTAGAATTAATAAGTAGAGTTCGGATTGATAAGACACAACAGTAGTCTGCCAGAAATGATCAGGTGAAATTCCAGGCATCTTAGGAGCCACAGATATTAGTCTCAATAGCCGATGCCACGGTTTGTTTGCCATATCGCTCTGTCTTGGCCACTATTTTGGTGGATATTAAGAAACCAAGGTTTTAAGGAAGTCCTGTTTGCTCTAAACTGCGAGCAAGTGCGGTCATGCGCCGAGAAAAAGTGGCGTCCATTGAAACAGAATTTGCCACACAGCAATTTCTATTGAATGGACTGTGTCCCCCTATAAATGTTTCGTTAACCAATTTGTCCCTTTGAATCATCAAATTCAATCAGGGGCAAGCGAAACTCTAAGAAAATCTCCTTCTGTGAGATTTGCTTATGTGAGTAGCTTATTGTAAAGGACATGACTGTCAGAATTAGTCTTGACACGGTGGGTCTACTTTGATCTGGTCAATGCGATTTCATCCGAAAAAAGAGTTCTACTTAGGATAACTTTGATAAACAAGTCGGACCTATCAAGATTCCCTTGTTCGCTGTATTCAAAATAGGTCAACTTCCCTAGCGTAAGCTTAAATAGACTTGCAACAGATCTTTAATCGTACGTTTTACAAATAATAACTTTATTTATAATAATTACAAATGTCGATTGTCCATGGGATATTGAGAGCAGCTTTCATTTTCATCAGTGCAATATATGGTGTAACAGGTGAATTATCCATTCACTTACGTTGCTGTTTCCGAGACAGTCATTTCTGACACATTTATGACTGTATGATCATCATTGTCATTTTCGTCGATGTCGTCATCGTCTACGTCATGAAGCTCTAGGTAGGATTCTGTCACTTAAAAGACACCGTGACTTGGCTTCCCGTCCTCCTTTATGCACCGAAATCTTTCATTTTCTCCTATCTACTGCACCATATTTCTTGAACCCTGGTGCTCTTATCAACTGCTTTGTTGACTGATACAAATACGCGAGTGACCCACCCCTCAACAATTTTACATCTTGTACATCCTCCGCTACCATTCTCACTGAGTTCAAGTGATCATTCCCCAGTCAATTCAGCATCCTTATACTCTGCATATCGAAGCAGTATTTTGTTTTCCCTTCTAATTAGGCTGGGCACCTCCAACAGTAATCTATTTCTCTCAACAGTCCTATTCTTTATAGTCGTTAAATGGGACAGCTTCCATGTGCCTGCAATGCTGAATTAGTGGTACATACTTGTGAGATTAAAAAAACATCAGGCCGATACTTTATATTCTAGCATTAACCATCTTTCATCCCATGAAAGCTGATTTTCCTTTACATTGTGGTTCTATCGCGATAAAGTGTCATTCAGCTTCTAGTTTCATATAATATATAGAATAGCAATATATATAATTTTGAGATAGCAGTCAAATGATTTATTACGTTGTATCTTCCATGTATCTTTAAACATGCATCCTATATCATTATTTGGCTAAAATTTTTGTTATTACGAACTCTGAAACAGGTATTGATGTAGTCAGAAACAGGTATTGATGTAGTCAGAAGCAGGTTTTGATGTAGTTAGAAACAGGTATTGATGTAGTCAGAAAGAGGTTTTGATGTAGTCAGAAACAGGTATTGATGTAGTCAGAAACAAGTATTGATGTAGTCAGAAACAGGTATTGATGTAGTCAGAAACAGGTATTGATGTAGTCAGAAACAGGTATTGATGTAGTACAAAGAGTTTCAGCTTCTTCAATTACTTCTAACATCATCTGTTGATTATAAATAGAACTTTATATATTCTTTTGATCAGCAACAAACTATAGAGCATTTGCCAATTTCCCTTTACCATTTACTGTCATCATTAAAATTTGTTTTAATCATACATTAAAGATTAGGGGAGACATGTAGTTGCCCTAGGGTACAACTTCTTCAACATCAATGAATGAAATCATTTCAGCCTCATTATGCCGTCATCATACAACTTTAATCAACACAATTGACACTTAAGTATGAATACGTGAGTTTTAAGTATGATTAGAATACTGTTTTCTTCAAATAAGTGGCAATGATCATACCCAGGAGTCAAGTGCCTTGAGTCGACGGTTAAGATAAATCATTCTCATTTCGCAGACATCCATTACTTATATAAACATGCCTTACATGCTTGCAGCGGACTGACGATTGAAATTTTCTCTCTGGACACTAAATTTATTGAATAGAAAATTCCTTAGAAAACCATTTGCATAAAAGATGCAAATAGTTAACTTAAATTTTCTTCTATTGAACCCCAAGGAGAATATGTTGCTAAATATGTCCCCCAAGGATTATAAAAATCGTATAACAAATTTCATACTTTCGACGTGGACAGCATCAGGGAGTAAACATAGGGAATTCCGTTTCCTTAGAGAGAAATAAACATTCTTGAAATGCAACATGGGACTGGTTGAAACCTCTCATAAGACCAAAGGAACATTATAAACCAATCAAAGAGCTCTTGATCACCTCTTATTCTGCATTTGGAATATCATTATTTTTTTTCAATAGGTTAAGTTGGTGTTTAATGAAGACTCTTATTTCTAGACCTAATTTGTGGCGTGCTTTTGAAGTTTTAATCATATCATTGATGTTCCTTTTGTAATTGCCAATATCCGAAATGAACAGAAACGACGAATGGGTACCGCAACTGGCAGATTGCGGGAAGGGACTCATTTTGTAGTGTTAAGTACACTTGTAAAATAAACAAGGAATGTTGAACCCTTTTGCTAGTTTATCCTAGGGTATATCAGTTAATTAACGAAATCTCTAATATCGGGTTCTCCCTAGGAGAAGACGCTGCAATAAATTGAGGTAACAATCCGGAAATTAATTGCTTGAAAGGAGTGACCCATTTCATGATATTGAATATCATTGATGAACAATAGAACTTGCCAAAAGGAAATATCAGCTGGGTTTAAAATCCCCTCGAACGTACCAAGTTTCAGCTTTGAAGATGTTGCCAATCTCCCAAATTTAATTTCAGTGCAAGCTGCACGGTTTTCTAATAACTCTTTGTTACTAAATTTTGAACAACATTTTTCCGTGTAGGTGTACCTGAGGTTTCGTCCGAGGTTTTGTTTGGAGACTTTTCTTAATGGTTTCGTGCTAACACTGCACTAGTAAGACATCTCGGAAAATTTGACCTTACTACCTGACGTAAACTCAAGGTTATTAACTAAGTAAAAGTAATTATGAATAGTACTGTCGAAGTTCTGTAGCCTCTTTGTTTGTTTGTCCCTGGAAATCGCTTCCTTGTGCTCAGACAGAAGGCAAAATATTTCCATTGTTGCTTTACATCACCTTCTCCACCAACATTGAAGACTCTGAAAAATATCTCAAATGGTTGCTTGCAACACGGCGTTTCTATCATTTCATTTCCAGCTTTTAGTACCAAAGTGAAACTTTAGTGCTTGCTGGTGTCAGCAACACAGGTAAGTCTCACTAATTACATTGATTAGCACGTGTTGTCTAATTGCCAATCACCCTGCAGCCACAGACACTGCTAATGGCTTCTACGTAATTACAGAATTATTTGTTGGAAGTTGATCATTGTGACATCACCTTCCTGTAATAAATGTTCGCAATGTGTAGATGGACGTCACCGTGTATCACGGAGAGCATTTTCTAATGAACGTAGTATTCCTAAAATTGTCCTCTCAAGTGAGCAAGCCACTGTTGTGCAGTTGTTACCACGCTGGACGTTAGTATGGAAGGCCTTGGATCGGAAACCCGGCACGGCTTATAGCGACGGCTAGAGGTGCTAATTTGTGAAAATGAATAAAGAAGTCAAGTTCTTTGTCTTGTTCATGTCTTTTATAATTACGCTAGGATTGTTTCATGATATTGCACATGTATTTTCTTCAGTATATCAAATCATACTGTGTTGAAAGGCAACACGTCAGCCTGGGTTGATTATCTCTGAGCGCATCTTTACACGAAAGAAGGAGTCACTGGAAAGTATTTTTAATTTACCTGAAGCTAAGAGAATGATATACTTGAAACAGTTGCAATATATATGAGAACTTATCCTTCTAGCAATGCTCGAACTTCAGCACAGACAACCATAGACAGAGCCAAGAAGGGTTTTTTCCCCTATGGTGAGAGGAGATGCAGATCAATTTTCAGAGCATGACTACAGCCAATAGTTTTGAAGAACGAAAACGCGTATTTCGACTATATTTGTTTATGAGTCCTGCCGGGGAAAGTGCAAGTTAATGTTGCTTGACACTACATATTTTACTTTGTCCCTATGTTAATGCCCATTTTCTAGTAGCGTATTTGGAGAAAAAATTCTGGAGGGGGGGTGGATGTGGTTCAAAAATTGGGTGTGTTTTTTCGTAACTTTGTCATTTATTAAGAGCCTACGGTTGTTTTACAAACAGTATACTTGACATGGAAATGTGCACAGGGAAAAGACGGGAAAGGAATTATAAGAGCTTGCGTCTCATCTCTACGCTTTTCAGCCCCTCATTATTTGGGTGGGTTTCCATTGGGGGCAATTCCCCTATTGCCACCTATCAGCTACACCACTGCTATTTTCTTTCTTTCTTGCTAAGAATGGTTTCACATGGTCTCTGAAAAATACAGACAATTTGAAAAAGATCCTACATGTATTGCAGATGGGGATAATTTCTTTGAACAAACATATCCGTTTGTGTATAGACCACAAAGTCACCAACGTTTGATCCTGTAATCCTCAGTTGTCCTTGAACCTGGGCAAATATATGTGCTTTCGGCGTAGTGCTATGCAATCATCTTCTTATCTCAAGAAAAAATTCGAGGATATGTATCTCAAATGGGAGCGAATGTGGTCTCTCACTATTTCTCATCAATCGCCAACACCGAGTGAGATCGGCTACTACAAACTTTTAAATCATGTTTGAAGCCTTGTGAAAATTAATTTAGTTCCTTATCCTTGGCTTTCTGTTATATCTTATCGATGTCCGGTAAATAACTAACAGAAATGTTTTCAGGAACGCTCAGCGATGAGTCAGTCATTTTCGAAGTTTTCAGAAAGCTTGCGGGACGTAGCAACAGTAACCAAGCGGGCGGCAAACTAATTTGCATAATGGAACTATGAATTCTGATCCCCGTTAAAAAACATAGACTGACTTATCAAAATTCGCTTTCAAGATCCAACATACCGTGAATATGTAGGTATTGCAAGCCCCAACTTCGTCATAACGAGTTGCATCACTTGGTCACATCTACCTGCAATGAATAACGTAGGGAAAATATATACATAGCGACGGTGTGTGTACCAAGTCAATACGATGGAACGAGGCAAAGACTACAGAATCCTTGAAAGATAATTGTTATTTCCTTGGCGAAAAGACGCTGAGAATGATCTGAAAATGTGCATATTGTGTCGTCATCACGAATGCGTGCCCCCCAAATAGATTACGCTAACATAGTAAGTACTCTAAAAATTAATTGCTAGACGATTATTATGATCATTCCTATAAAACCTCGGCGGAAAGGCGTGTTGTATCGAGAGCGAGGGAAAACAAAAAACGGGGGGAAATTTGGGTGCTTCTCCACGGTGGTTAAAACATAAATATTGTGAAACAAATGATAAGACGAGTTCATTGTCATTCTCATCATCATCGAGAAGGCAGAGATAGCAGCTTTTCCAGGCTTTACGTTAATGGTAGGTAGTAGATACAGTAATGCATGGTGATGATGACTGTAAGGTTGATAACAATGAATGAAAAGATAGGAAATAAAAAGGGGATGCAAAAGGATAGGATTAAGACGGGATTTTCTTTTTCTTGTGGAGGGGGGAGGGGGGAGAACAAAAATAGCAAAAGAGGTAGAACATTGGATAAAGGGTTGCACGCACAGTCAAATGCATACTATGATCGTCATGACAGGCATAGGATCAAACGCTTCGTAACATGGAACAAGATCGAGACGGAAGAGATGTTTGGTTCCAAAAGAGAGTCATACCTACACTTTACTGATAGCCTTTAGCCAATTAGCGATACAAATGGTCTTCTCTGCTTTAATAGCGTTAACCTTCTTTTCTAATATGACCTGGGTTCTAGATATGCTGTTGCAGACTCAAGAATAGGGCAGCTGTGTTGGTTCACATGGTTACAGTATCAAAGTAAACAAAACAACTAGCACAAAAAGTCATGATATTCCAATACTACAATGGGTAGCTGCTCTTATGGCACTCTAATTCTCAACACTAAACGCAAAGTTCTTGAACCACCATTGCGGTGAGTTGTATCAGACGCTTCGTGTGATATAGTTCTCAGGTGTTCTCAATAAAATAGTAACTTAACACACTCATTTGTCTTGGTACGAGATGGATGTTCGAAAGGGAATTTTTTACTCTTCTCCTTTATTTGTCTAAAATAAATCATAAATTATCGCTGTTTGAGAACTTTTCTGCCTTTACACTGGAAATTGGCCAATTGTGTAGCCAGGAGTCGTATAGTTGTAAATAAAATGACGTGTTGAATACCAGTCCAAAACACAACATTGTGCTATAGGGAACTTTTCTGTACTTTCTTTTTTCAAATACTTTGGCCTATTCCCGCCGTGACTGGAACCAGTAAGTGTGGATACACCAGCAGCCTATCCTCGCAAAACACAAACTTAGCAAATCCTAACAAAAGTCTCAAAAATTTTTCTTGTTAATAAGTTCTCTTCTCGATTCTGATACCTACCATTGATTTTGAGTAGTGCTTGACTATCTTTCGGTGTCCATTGTAGATTGACAACAAAGAGCTTTGGTCTCTTCTGCTTCGGTCGATTCATACCCCAAAGCACGTGATATCTTTTAAGAACCTATCAAGAGTGATCAATTCAAGAAAAAGGATAAAATACGAAGAATTACGCAATCACATTGGTTCCCATAACACACCTGAAGGTTAATCAAGTCACACTTTATTAACAGAGCACTTTCCACACAGTGGAGGATGGACATCCAAGATACGGCAATTCGTGTCCGTGCAGTTGCAGCCCAGGTAGCTACTAGCTAAGAAACAATCAACAAAAACAATGAAAACGTACGATTATTAGTCGACTCAGACATTATCACAAGAGCACTTTTCACATACTGTACAGTAGAGAGCACGGGCATCTCAACCCAAAGTAAAGAAAACCTTCAGCCACAAAGCTGCAAATATGAACACATCAGAGGATGTAAATTTCGATTTACAAGTGTTCAGATACGTAAACTGTAAACAATTTTAATAGCTAACAAGAGGCAAGGAAAGACTTTCGTCCCTTGGTTGCAATTTTCTTATTGCCTCATACCATGAAACGAATATTTACAGATAGAAAATATTTGTGACATGAGCTATTGAAGTCTTAGAAAGTGCACGGGGCATGGTGCGTACAGATTTAATAACTTTGCAACTGGGCCCACGGACTATTTCCTTTTCACGGCAGGGAGCCGGCTACCGCTCTAGATAAGTGATTCTACACCGTGGCCCTTGAATATTGTAAGGGAGCCCACCCCCCCGATTACTTCTGTGTGTTTCACAAAGGTCACCTTTAGTATCAAAGGACTTTAAAGACTGTCAAAGTTAAATTGGTCAGTAAGGCCCATTAAATATGTAACACTATTTGATCCCTTCCACTACCTTTTACCGAGTGGAAATTACAAACTACAGCAAATATATCAGAATGGATTAGCAACTTAAAACACATAATATCAATTAACAAGAATACAAAAGCACAACTTGTAGAAGCAGAGTGTATGAAGAGGCCGCTTACCCTCCAAAATCCAAGATTATTGGTAAAGTAATGGAATATGAGAGCTAGCGAGAGCTCCATTTCTGAATTTGTCCCTTAGCGTACAACGGTTGGTAATCGATGATCTACAATTGAATGCCTCGGGTGCTAAATCCTGGATCGGGAATTCCTTAAGCTTACAGACAAAGGGGTTAAGTTTCCACACGAACAGATAAATTGCTATCGGAGCAATGATGTACAACTCATCTTAAAATGCTATTTCAGTGATACGCCACCGTATCACGTCGTCCTGTGACAACACCGGGTAGTATAGCACTTATGATATGTTAGCTAATTTGAAAATGCATACAATATGAGAGGAAGTATGGTATGAGAAGAAGTCAATCGCAGTGCTACGACTGTTTGCCTGTCTTCAAGAAACCCGTTCCGTTACAGTAACTAACTTGGCTGCCAAAAATTTCTACCGTTCAGACGTTGCATTTTGACGAGGCATATTTTCGAGGAAAAAGAACATGTGCAAGTCCGAGAGGCAAAGTAGGTGATCTACAATGTCGAGACCCAATGATCACTATGACTTCATGAATCGTTGGGTTTTATACAACAACGAATTCTGCTGTAACAATTCATGTTTCCTCTTATTTACTAAGTCAATATGCATAAGAGACCATACCCACGTCCTTTAAATAAGAGAGAAAACTCTCAGAAAATGGACCTAATAAATCTTCATATTCTCACATCTAAAATATGATTACATTAGTTAGAGCGATAGCTACATTTATTATCTTGGCTCAGACCAAGTCTACAATTATCTTTTCGCACATTAAAAATACAAAATGATCAATGGAAGGCATTGTATTCTGTCGCCTTAATTCTGTCGTCCCAATTTTAAATTCCATGTAACTGAAGAAAAGCTGCACTCAAACTGACATTTCAAAGTCTGAAGAACAAGAATGATCTGTTTTTGGCATTAAAATCACACAACACAACAAAATAAATTTGCTTCTCTGAACAGGATTATTCAAAAGAGAGGCTGATTTCCGCTTAAGTACCTTCAAGCTGGATCCTAGACATAAAATGGCGTCTGTCATTTTGGCGTGACTAATAGCTGCTTGCCAACGTTGTGGAAACTCGATTTCCCTTTTCTCTCCAAAATGAATAATCGTGTCTAGTAAAGGGGATCCACAAATTAAACAATCTCGGCCAGTCTGATGGCGCCTGAGACCTGTCTTTTCCGTTACATCAAAGCGTCTCCAGTATATTTTCTCTGGGTCACATTCGTCGCAATACTGCAGAAAGAAAGGAACGACAATAAGTAATAAATTTGCAACAGAAGTGATCATATTTATCAGGGTAGTCACATGTGTTACAAAACGATAAGTTTAGGAGAACTACAAGGGATTAAACAAAATTCCAGGATATTCAATTAAAGTTTCCTAGAAGGATTAAATCACTAAATAGTCTTAACATAAAAGTATAAATATTGATGTATACATATACATAGTGTATAGTGTATACATATACATAGTGTCCTGAGTGGTAATATCTTCGCCGTTGCTATTACCCTCGAAAACTAAAACTTTTGACATAGGAAAAGAGCCTTTAATCACATTCT
>JAAAKL020018539.1:0-10199 GCA_010016065.2 Carybdea cf. marsupialis auct. non (Linnaeus, 1758)
TTTTCACCGCCATAAAATGATGCTGCAAATGTGATATTTTGTGCTGTAAATGGCATTGTATCGCAGAAAAATGATACTACTGTGACCAGAGCGACGTCCAAATACCCAATCTTTTAGACACCCAAACTTGGTGACCGACCTCAATTTTAGCCCAGATTTGGCCCTAATTCGGCATTAATACGGCCTTGATACATATATAGTGAAAGGGGAAAAGTAAGAGGTTTTCATTTGTAGTAAAATTGTACCTTGCTACATTTCTTTACAGCTCTTTGTAAATGGTTTGAAAGAAGTTAAATGAATATCTTGTCCCTTTTTACTCTGTGCACAAGAGATATTATATAGTATTGTATAGAATCCAACTGGTGGTAAGTCCAAAAATTGATTTGCCATGCCAGAAACGTGTACCATACTAGTGTGACATAAATCTTCCCGAAATGTAACCCCATGAATAGCCTGTTAACATGTAATGCAAGCAATCTATTCTCTTTTATTTGCATAACAACATCAAAATGTAACATGAAGCCAATTTGCATGCTATTGTCATAAACAATGAATCAATGTAGATCAATACTATTGAGGCCTACTGAGCTTTTCTGGCAAATATCTAAGTTGTACAAATCATTCCATAACTCTATGCCAGTGATTTGTATTTGTGCCTCCTCCAAAGCTTTACTTGTATAAGTCACTCCTTATTAATGTAATGCTACATGAGCAGCATTTCGGTGATTTGTGCCAAACTTGAAAATCTCATGTTTGTTTGTAATTTATGTTTCACATTTAAGCACAACCCTATGTCAAAACTGCTAAAACATACCAATTGTACCAATATATTTGTAACAAAAACTTACTGTTTTGCTCTAACAGCCTCAATTGCCTTTAGCTGATCGTCTGAAAGATGCACTAAACAAAAAAGCCAACAGAACATAACAGCTAAAATTTCCATGTCATGGTATACTTCTACAACCCTCTTCTGTCTTTAACTTTTTGTGTAACATAAAAATAATTTGCAAATTAAAAACAAAAACAAGATACAGTTAACTTGATAGCTCCTTTAATTATCCTTTAAGTATCTGCACATACATTTCATTATGAACCTTATTGAAAGAATCTCTGTCAACATTGATGTATAAGCACTCAACTGTTTGATCAGCTGAGCAACCTACTCAGTGAATTATAGTGAAAGTGGCAGGGTAGACTATATTCACTTGTACCGTTCATGTCTTTTCAATCATATTAAGTATCAAACATGTATCTCAAGGCTGAGCAATCCAAACCCTGGTAGGCCTACAGTCCATCTGATGGACTTCTTCAGTTTCCATCTTGCAATTTCCCTCACATGGACTCAATGGATACTGTGACTATTGTAAAGAGAAGTTTTGAGAGCTTCCCAGCACTGGTTAAAATCCTAATCAATGATTTCCACAACAAGCTTCTTAAACCATACCGTCACAAGCTCCATTCAGCATTTACGAACATGGTTACACAAAAAAGACGTATCATAGCCCTCAATAAAGACTGTAGCATGAAAATGCATGGGAAATATTTTCAATAATATGGGGGTAATATTGGGGCCTTCCTTCCTCCTGTTTACAATTTATGTTGTACATACTGTTTACAATAATGTTGTTACTATCATCAGCTATGGATTTTCTACTAACTGGCCCCAAATTTATCCTGAATTCAATGTTCTAACAAAAATTCATCTCCATTAGTGCAGGTGAGAGTAGCTGTGGCAGAAATATGCTTATAAATGAGCAATCAACTATCAAATCTCTTAGAGATTTTATCTTCATTAAAAATAAATAAACTTTGATTATGAAGACACAGACACTACCATCCACCCAAGACCTTCTTTAAAAAGCTTAGGGTTAACTCTGGATGCATACTTGAAATTGGAGACCCAAATTAACAGCATTTGCAAAAATTCCTTTGCTTTGCTCTACAAGTTGCATTTGACTAGGAAATGCTTAATGAGAGAAGTACCTGATATCCTTGTACATTATTTAGGAAAGCTGAAGTTGTTTTTCCTCTACTTTTTGTGAAACATTATACTTTAACTGTTCAGATAATCAATCTGCCAATCCTTTATATAAATTTGCTATTTCAACCTGTACTGTTGATTTACTTTTAATTTATACTGCAATATTGTAGATATCACATGTTTTATGTAATGGATATGATGTAGATGGGGGTTTTAAGAAACTAATCACAGTTAGATGTGTCTGTGGAGTAACATAAACTTCTTTTATTTAACTATGCTTGATATATTCCACTGTGCCATTCACTGAAAAAAAATTGAGTCCAGCATGGTGTTGGGGTCAAAATGTATTTTGTCAGTATTTAAATTAGCGATGTATTTTTCCTTGCAACATCTGTTACCTCCCAATTTTGGTCCTAGTAGTTTGCATCACACATCAATTGGAACATGTGTGCTAATAATCATGTAAGGCAAGTGCATAACTTGCTCAATTTCAGATAATCTCAGCTGAGGGTAACATGCACCACGTTTATTTCTAATCACCAATCCAAGGCTTATTGTTAGTCAAAGCCATGAAGTACTATAAATTAAATATGTGAGATGGTTGAGTCACGCTTGTTGAACAGAAGTTGCCAATGTACTTGTTACCTCTCACGAAAAGAACTAGGACTATGTCAAAACAGCTATTTTGTATAATTTCATAATCACTACAATGTTGTTTTCCATGATTAGTCTTCAACTTTAATTGTCACAGGTTTTGCAAGATCTTACTGCATTTGTTTTCATACTGTACACGACAGTCGTTAGTACAATATAGTGTATGGCGTAAGTTGTAAACAAATGTTCTGTTACTTGCCTCATCATTTGTAGCCACACTTAGATCACGCTGTATTTAATGTAAAGTAAGTATCCTTTCACCTATCTTCTTGTGTAATTGTACATTCCCTAAATATTTTAGTATGGCATGTATACATACGGTAGTCCTTGACTGGTTTAATCAGTTGTGATCGGCTGAAGTAATACTAAACAGTCAACAACAGCATCATTGTCAGATTTACTGTAGGAATTTGTTCATAGAATTCAGTCAATATCTCCCAGTTTTTGCCATCGGATACTGTGATCCCTTTTTTATTTGATAAATTATACACTGGAATGGTGCTAAAAGCTAACAGCAAATTATATCGTGCCTTCCTGTCACACCTTGCCACACTGCCACCCTTATACATTTCACTATTAAATTTTTCATCTAATGAAAGTCACTATACACAAAAGAATATTTTTGACACCTTATTTTCAAGTGAGCTAGATACATATTTAACAATTTTGTTGCCATTCAAGATCTTGACTTACTCAGGACTATGGCTTAAGTATGTTAAAATATATTCAGGAACAGTGAATATGATAATTATGGTCACTTCAAAATAAGTCTGTATCAAGAAACTATGACCAATGTACTACGTAGACACAATCAAGGCTCTCCCCTGATTCATAACCAGTTTAACTAGTGATTCATCCTAAAGCCAAACATTTTTAAAATGTTTGACAAGTTCCTCAAATTTTAAAGAAACTTGCTCCGAGACCTAATAAACATCACATGATATATTTAGGAAATATTTTCATCCGGTTAATTGTGCAGAATAAAGTATAACTTTGGCTCTGTAATAACCAAAATCCTTGGTTGTTGCTAGCAATCCTTTCTATACCAGTGACCAATACCTTCAAATATACTGGTTATTCCACCATTTTACACTGATCTACAATGATGACATTTTGCAATCACTGTGTCAACCTAACCTACTCAATTTGCCTTAGTACTTTTCTGTTGAAGATGCATATGCTGTTGCAATCACCTTTGACATGGGGAGGCAGCTTTGATGCAAGTTGTTTAAAGTTCATTGAAGATGATGATGTTTATCGGGGTGTTGTCAGATTTTGAAAGTTCTTGGATAAAAAAAATCTTCTTTTTTTCATGATTGTTCCCAATTCCCCATCAACCAATGTTATTTTAGATAAGAGAAGGACAACCTCTTTCATTTAACATATATTTCACTGATTCAGATCTATATTGATGAAAGTGGCTTCATTTAGCTTGGTTTACTGCCATAGGAAGTTTGATTGTCATCAAAATGTCCCAAAAGGGTCAACTGCATTTCTTTGTTTTCTTTGCACTATTCTCCATGATGTTTACATTTACAAGTTATTGCCTATACGTTTCAGCACAAATTCAGATGCTGCTATCCCACAGGTTTGCAAATCTGTCACCTAACTTTACTGTATACACAAATAGTTCCAGTGACTAGTTAACGTGGAAACTGAACAAGTGAATGAGGATAGTTAGATAACCACTAGTAACTACTTCTGTTATGGGTTCTCCAGTCGATACTGACATCTGAGAGCTCAACTGTTCAATCAACTGAGCAACCTACTCTGTGAATTAGAGTGAAAGTGGCTGAGTAGACCACAGTCACTTGTACCCCTTATCTGTTCTTCAAGCATGTTCAGCATGACAATTGTATGACAAGGCTAGGCTATCCAAACACAGGTACAATCCATCCGGCAGGCTTCTTGAGTTCCCCTCTCCGCAATTTCCCTCACCTTGACCAGGCGGGCCCCATGACTATGGTAAAGAGAAGTTGTCAAAGCTTCCCCAGCACTGGGATAGAACCCAGATTGGTGGTTTTCAAAGCAAGCTCATAGACCACACAGCCACATGCTCCAGTACTACTACTGTATCACCATTTTTGGCATATCATTCTTATAGTACTATCTTAGACCTAAAAATACATGCTTTAACTTCTTGCTTATATGATCTGCTTTGAATATCCAACATTACTATGTCTTAAATCTTACTTTGCTATCATATTTTAAGACACATTGGCAAAGTAGTATGTTCCTTTTTCAATTCCTAATCTGTTCTAGATATTTTCTTCCTACATCTGTTGCAAAAGAAAGTAGGTCATACTTACTGACAGAATTGTCCACCAGGGCATTTGTATACTGCCTGAACTTGTTAAAAAGGCTGATGCTCTCCTGGCTGCTCATGATGCAGCCCTCTCAACTTGGTACTGCTAGCTCTCCTGACAACCAATGCAGTAAAAACAATCTATGTTTAGAAAGGTATTCATGTAATTAACCCTTTGACATATGGAGCAATATTTTCAGGAAGGGGGAGGATTGACTTTGGATCTGCTCGGAAATACTATGAAAAAAACTTCATTGGAGAGTGTTCATTATTTACACTCAATCAGAGAAAATCATAAAGAACATAGCAAAAATTATACTTTACCACATATCAAGATTAAAATAACTATTTCTTCACTGTAACATATTTGCAACCAAAGACTTATTAAATATGTTTTTCAAAAACGTTTGTGACTGACTGAAAAAACTGAACTTTGGAAGCTGCATCGGTACTGGATCTCAATGAAGTGTACATCAGCTACACATACTTTGTTGCATAGGCCTAGAGTTCGACTATAATTAGAATGCACATTGAAAACATCTAAGATACATCGCTTTTAGTCTAGTCTCATAGAAGACATATGCTGTTTGCAACGGACTTATCCTCGAAAGTTGCATAATACTCTTTCAACAGTTGCAAACGTGACCACTTGAAAAATCGCGCAAAACATTAGGCCTACGTTCCATGATGATTACAATCATGGTATTTACTATTACGGCCTGAGGTCACGATGCAAGAATCCAAGTTTTGTCTTCTACAACTGAAAAGTTGTCTTAAAAGTAAACAGAAATCCTGAAAGGAATTGGGCAAGCTACAATACGAGATATAATACGCGTTGTGTTTGCAGGCCCAGCATCTCACTAGTAGACGCAATCACTCGGTGGCTTGATGGGAACTACGTTAAAATAAACTGATCTGCAGCTTACAAAGTCAATCAAATTTAAGTAAACGGCTAGCACGGAGACCGAAAACCGGAAATATCATGACAGTCGTACTCAAATACGCAAAGGACATCGAATAAATGAAGTACTGATACATGTTATATCTCAAGTCAACAGAAAACAAACGGTGTGCGCATGCGGTGGCATGAGTAACTTCTACACTATCATTTTGCAATTCTACACATATATAAATTGAAACGTATGCACTTACTCGTTATCGTTCCATCATTTAGGCTTATGCTTCAACACAAAATACTGATAGAAAAAGTAACATCTCGAAATGACAGCACTATAACTCCTTTCGCTCCTTCCACCATAACTCGCTGGTGCCTCAGGTCGATTAAGGGGTCTGGATCGAGAAGAAAGTGAATGGCAAGATATAGAAAAGCAATGTACTATGTGGAGTAGTTGCTAAAAACTAACTGCACCAATCAAAATCATGATTTTAATGCTTCGTATTTGATGTAGCAAGGTCTCTAGATTACCAACTGCTTCTCTCGACAGAGCTCTATCGGGTCAACGTTATCAATGTTTTGGCATGTCTCCGGATCTAGCTAATGCCTTCCAAATTTGCCACCGTAACAAATTGGCTCCCTGTGAATACAAGCCTAGTTTCCAATCTCCCAGTAAATGACCCTCAAATATGAGGGTCATATTTGCAGGTCGCTTTTGTGCCTCGGGATGTCCATTCATTACACATTTTCACTTGTGTAGATTACATAGAGCACAGACTGGTAAAAAATTGAATATCTTGTTCTAATAGGATTTGTTGGAAACTGTCTACAAAAGTTATCAACATTTATGTTATATTTTCTATTTCACGGTCTCGGCCCGAGCCCTCGCCTTTTCATCGTTATGATCTTCAGTCCAGCCAACATACAGTACACTGGTGGCCAACACAAATGACCTATCCTCAAGCGTCTGGGATGTTCACCATCAATAGAAAAAATTAATGCAGTCTTTTATTTCAGGACCCCCGGAAGCTGGTGTTCATGTCAATAATTAAAAGTTGAAGATTTTTTCACTGCTGACAATGGTGACGGTGACAGAGTAAAAATTGGTGTCATTGCTTTGTTACATTGCCTCTCCCGCTGACTCATGGACATCATGCGATTATTTAGTTGTGCTTGTACTAACGTGATGACTGGAGAGGGACTGTTTTCATAAAAGAGATCTTGCAACTCATCTGAAACTGAAATTGATGTTCAGAAGTTTACTGGCACACAGCAAACATCATCCACCTCCAAAAGATGAGAAACACTTAGACCAGAATGAGTCAATGGCTAAATCAGTCTGAAAGGTATGGAAATGACATAAGAGAGGAAGACCGAAGCGGTGGGGGATGTACTTCTTCTCAGGTGCCATATCCTTTAGGGACGAAGGCGAACATGAGTCTCCACTGCCTCCTGTCTCTTGCTAGATGGAACATTTCCTCTACATCGATATTGACCAGATTGCTTAGAGCTTTCATGAGTGCCATCCTTTGTCTTCCTCTGTCTCTCTTGTCCTCTGTATTTCCTGTAAGCATCAACTTTTCTAAGCTATCCTTCCTAATAAAGTGTGTGCTAAAAACTTTACCTGTCTCTTAGTTACGTTCATAACAAGTCTTCTCTCTGCCTGTGCAATACTATGTACTTCTGCATCTGTGATATGCTTGCTCCAGCCGACCTTCAGCATTCGCAGGTGTAGCCACATCTCTGTTGCCTTCAGTTATTTCTTTATTTGGGGAGTCAACGTCTAGCATTCACAGTGCTCAAATAGTTAAATTCTGAAAGCTTGATTGTTTCTTGTTCGATGCTAACAATGCAGCGTTGAGTTTGTCTTTTCTTGCTGATGACCATGTACTCAGTTTTCTTTCTATTGATCCTTAGCCCCTTTTCTTTGCTGGCTGTGACGACTTTGTCTACCAGGGCTTGTAGATTTTCTGTGCTGTTGCTGATCAAGACTGCATCATCAGCGTATCTCAGATTGTTTATGTTGTGACCTCCCATGACGCATCACTTTTCTTCTTGGGTTTCATGCATCACTCTTTCACTGTAGACATTGAAGAGCTCTGGAGATAAAACACAGCCCTGCCTGGCACCCCTTTCAACTTTAACGTATTTGGTGACAATTCCTGCTGCTGTTTGGTCCCAGTATAAGTTGGTTATGAGCCTGATATCCTTTCCATCCATGTCCAGTTATTGAAGTATATCTATCATATTTTCATGTTGTACTTTGTCAAAGGCATTTGTGTAGTCAATGAAACAAAAGGATAGGTCTTGTTGCATTTCTACTGATCTTTCACAGAGCATTCTGAGTGTAAAAATAGTATTAGTAGTTCCTGAGTTTTCCCGAAAACGAACTTGTTCTTGTCCAATTTCGTCCCAAGTGCATCTTCTTACTCGTGCAAGTAAGGCTCTCAGAATGGTCTTTATCACGTGGCTCATCAAACTGATGATTCCGTGAACCCCACAATCGATTGCTCCTGGTTTCTTTGGTATTTGTATTAAGACTGATTTGCTTAAATCTTTTGGAATTAAACCAGTGTCGTGTACCTCCTTGGCTATTTTTATGACTTTTTCTATTCCAAATTCCTTAAGAGCAGTAATCATCTACAAGCTTATATTGTTAGGGCTGCAAGCCTTGTCTCTGTTCGTCTTTTTCAGTGCTTTTCCAATTTCTGAGCACATTATTGGTGGTCCTTCCATGTTCTTACGTATGACTTGCTTCCGCCTCTATCGTCTTGCTAAAGTTCTTCCATTTATTCCATCCACCGATTGCTAATCTCTTCACTGTCTATCAGTACTTCTCCATTTTTTGTTTTATGCAGCCACTTTGTGGGTAAGTCTTTGTCTTGCCAGCCATACTAGTGATTCTTGTAAACATTTCTTTGGTGTTGACATATCTTAATCTTTCTATTTCTGCGCATTCGTGATGGATCCAATCTTCCTTAGCTGCATTGCACATCTTCTTCACTTCTCCATTCTTTCCTCTGTACTCTTGACTGTTTCTCCTTAGAGCTTGTCGTTATCTCATTGCCTCGCGTATCTCTTCCCTCATCTATGGTTTCTTTCGCTTTGCTTTCTTTTTCTGGAATTAATGTGGGTGTACTGCATCGTTGAAAACTTAAAAAGCAATGGGAGCACAGGAAGCAGACGTCTTAGACCGAATGTATAAGAGGGAGAAAGCTAAGAAGCGGAGGCCGTAAAATGAAAGTGGGAACAGGTTGAGGAAGAAGAAATGCTACAATACTCTCGTGTCTATCAAACTCTTCCTTCACTCTAGACGATTGGAATGACAGATGTCCGGCAATGACATTTACTAAGAGAGACACACTAGCAATCAGGACTTCCAAAAGCGTGCGAAAGTTGGGACCACGGTCTACAGCTCGACTTGCAACTCGAAGCCCGATAAAGACAGCAAGTTTTGTTTGTGTAACAAACTAGAGAAGCATTTACTTAAATAGTCGCTGATTCTGCTTTTATTAACAACTTGGAGGAAGATGCCTGATTCATGTGCTGCGTTTAATAACTCAAACAAAACAGGGAAAGTCCAGAGTAAATCATTTCACAGGTAAATTTGACTTTGTTGACTTCAGAAAATAGTGCCTTCTCCTGGGTCGTTTTTTTCTCTTAGAAAATTGTTGTAGTCTTACGCCCATGTTTACCGTCTGTTTGGCCCATGTTTTTTTAATTCAAGAGTACAACTTCGGCTCCAGGCTCATCGTCAACGTAAACATTGAAACTAGCGTATGAAATCAAACGTTAGAACTGGAAAGTTATTTGGATGTAGGTAGGTCTCTACGGCTCTAATGCAGTTTTGTAATCACAGTTTTGTATTTATTTCAAAATTAACATTGAAGGAACCATTTGGGCAAGAATGTACTCTTTTCAGACAAATCAGTGATTTTCAAAAGCACTTGTAGTTTTCCCTTGAAACTATGAAATCACTCAAGGGAAGCTGTCAGGAGATGGAGCGATAGGGGTTTGATTGCAGACAATTTGACAATTTTATTATTTTTATTTCAACACTGTTTAAGAATTACCATCGCTTGACGCCTTGACTATATCTAATGTTGAGCCGCTAAAAGCAGATGTCAAGCCTTTCGATTTCATTCTGTGAAAGTCAGGTGGCGTTATGGGCGTGTTTCCAGAAGCAAAGAGAATGGAGGCGGTTGGATTAAAAGAATTCAGTAAAACACAAGGGTTGCTCATTGTGCAACTGCGAACTCTTTTCATTAGAGAGAGAATGACTAACTCCCTCAAATGTTCTTTTTGGAACTGTTAAGAAATAGATCTTTACTCGAGTTACTTGAATTAAAAACTACACAACAAAA
>JAAAKL020018540.1:0-10199 GCA_010016065.2 Carybdea cf. marsupialis auct. non (Linnaeus, 1758)
CAGTTTCCAATTAACCAATTCAAACAATCAGATTTCACTTTTTCTATCCTTGGTACTTTCGCCATGTCGTAATTGGAACTCATACTGCTTAATTCTAAATCAATATTTCTGCGAAGCTTTATACTCCGAGCAGAAGAACCTGTTGTCACCAGTGCAATGAGCTCCTTCTCCAACCACGTTTAACTGCCACCAAATGGGTCCCCCATCTGTAAGGAAATCAGACGGGACGTTTATCGATTTATTCTTATGCAAATTGTAGATGCTGCCCTTCTTTAGTCTTCTAAAATACCAAAATGCACAGTAAGTACGTCTCATCTGCTTCACAACTTCATGCAGAATGAGATTTCAGGCCTGCATTTATCTTAAAACTTTCTACTGTAGTTTCCATTAAAACGAAGGTCAAAGGTTAAATTTAAAGCCTTAAAGGCCTACCAGTACCTAAGGAGTACTTTTGATGGCTGGAGATAATGTCCAAGTAAAAGGAATTAAATTTAGCCTGCAATAGCAGTTGAGCTTGCACTTTAAAGAGACATAGGAGTCTGCATAATATTAACTTCTAATTAATTCGATTTTTTTAATATAGTAAATAGCTAAGCCATTTATTAGTGGACAAAAAGGGAATATCAGTTGTGCAATCTTGAAACTTTTTTTTTACATGGGGGTAAAGTTCGGGTTCCTTTTTCTTCTGTCTGAGGCTACGTTGTAATATTTAGTCCTAAAAATATCTTAAATTCTATATCTAGATTTTATTCTAGTTTTTAAGATGTTTCGAGTCTCTATAATTACCTCCTTGGGAGTCTCTATATTTAATTGGGTGTCCGGAGCAGGTACTGTGTCCAAGAGGAAGGAGAACTCTAACAGCAGCTCCCCTGCTATTGAAAAAATGTACATATATCCAAAGCAATACACAGAGATAAGAGACTAGAGACTTTAGGAATTGAAATCAAGACTTGTTTTGTATTGCGTACTGTTTGATGTACGGTCAGTCAAGTAACTACGTAAAACTGATATTAGATGGCATTCAACAACGTTTTCTCAATCATTCGATACACCCATGTTTCAGACCACTTACTTGACCACTCTTATTATCCAACTTACTGTTTAGTAGGCCTATCCAATATAATTCCTTTAAACATCCACTGAAAAATATCTACTGAAAAATATCCACTGAAAAATATCTAGTTTTGTCCAAAAAGTACCTAAAATATCCTAATCTTTGTGCGAAGGCTTATTCTTCTGAACTTTTTCAACTAAAAAAAACTTTACTCTCTAGGCTATTTTACTTTTTGCATTTTCAATGGATCTACCAATCTTTGCAAATAATGGTGTACCCTTAATCTTCCTGAAGTTAATTTGAAACGTATCTTGGGTCTTCAAAACCACCTTAGAATTCGATTATTTGTCAACATATTACCTAGGACTAGTGTTGTAGAATTGCCGCAAAATAAAACTCTGTAAGTAAAATTAGGAAATTTGGTAGTATAGGATAAAATTGGTAAAGCAAGGTAAAATAAGATACTCCCTAGGAAATACAGGGTAAAATTGGTCTTGGTTTTGGGAAAAAAAAACTACATTTAAACATAAGAAATCTTACCCTGCCAGCCTTGCATATTTAAAAAGCCGTATTCAGCCATATTCCTCATATGATATATATGTTATTTTTCATTTATTTATAAAAGCACCGAATACAAGTAAAAAAAGAAGGTTTGTAACAATTTGATCGCTTTGACTAATTAAGCGCTTGATCATAATAGTGGAACATTCAGTCACTTTCATAGTTATCAAGAATGTCTTCAACAGGATTTGTTGCAAATCTAACTCCTCTCCTTCAGACTTAGATTCTGATTCAGATGACTTTGCCTGTTCCGAAGCCCTCCCCGCAACGAAAGCTCTATATATGGCTCTGGGGATTATTTATTAGTTCCTAACTCCACTTTCCCATCGTCTTTCCCTTAGAACTAATTCTGTATTTATCTGAAGATCCTTTCAAAACGCTAAACTAGAATAAGAATTTCTTTAAAATACTACCATTCTACATATACTATACATCATCATATTTTGTCAGGATGCTCTAATCATATGTTTCAATATTTTGAGGAACCCTAGAAGCATAATCTAGCTTGTTCTCAATTGCATTAATAGGTAACATTAAGAAAATTTAAGCTATATAAGTTGAAATGCCTTACTACAGATTATCGTAGAAATCTATTCTATTAAGGAGAAAGATACTTGCTTATGCTACATTTTGCTGGTGCTCCCCTCCTGTAAAGGACCCCTATAAGTCACTGTTTAACGCCATCACAAAAGTGTCGACTTTGTGGAAGCGTCGGTTATGGTCAGGCATCACCCTCACTTTTATAAAAGCAAGGGAAATATCATTGCGCACGATAGTCTCATTTTCATGGCAATTCTAAATACTAAGCTTTGCAGATGGGAACCACTTCCACAGTTGCATTTATACCCATAACTACTTCCTGTTTGCCTTCAGCAGTGCTGCTGGCAGTTATTTTAACAAAAGATCCCAGATAAACGAACCCTTTTGCTTCCTTCATCCTCTTATCATCTCTCGTTCTTTCTTGTTTCGGTATGCAACTATAATACCGGTCTCCTGGTATATAATATAGTCGTTTTGCACCAATCTTGCCCCTTACAAGATTTGTTCCTCTTGTGGTTCTGTATTTGAACTCCTCGAGGGTGAATAAAAATGGATTGCGAGGGAGACTCAAAAAAGATAAAAAGCCGAATCAGTGGCCACGCAGCGTAATGATGATTGGACCTGCGTATACCCAAAAGAAAGCCAGGAATCGTTGCAGTGACTTGACTCTTTAGCGAGAACTTATGAATACAGAATAAGAATGAATGAGGCTGAGGGCAAAGTATTCTTTTCATTGGTTTATTCAAACTATAAATTTCGTTAACTGTTAAGTGAAAATTTTGTGAAAATGGTGAAGAGATTTTGAGTTTGGTTGAAATTTGAACAACACAAATTTCGGAGATAAGTGTCTGTTCTTGCGTCATACCAATTGGATATTCACCAGAAGCCCAATATCAGAAGCAAAAAAGAAATAAGAAAGAAAATAGGGTAACTTACTTGAGATAGACCCTTAACATTTTGGCGACATTTCAGACACGCCTGTGCACACTTCCTTAAAACATCAATTTCAGAGAGGACATACACTTATAGTATTCGAGGGCTCTCTATCATATTAGCTTACCGTAATTTCTACTCTGTTTATCAAAGTATGTAATTATTACCTTTGTTAATCGCAGGGCCATTGCAATGATATTCCTAGAGAAAACATACATTTGATTCATTTTATGATGTTCAAGATGTTTCTGCATGATAGTTATTTGGTACTTGAAATGGCAAACAAGTATAAGCTACGTGTAGTGCTAATGGATATATAGTAATCTGGAGAAGTCTGAAGACTCCTCTCTCAAATGTATGCACTCTTAGCCTGACTGTTAATGTTAAGATACTGGTTTATTATTATGTTTTATTGGAAGACTTTTGGTTTCATATTGATATGACAGCTAGACAAACAAGGCATTATATCCTTCCCTGCTCAGCTACACCTCAATATCCAATCAAATGCACAGTAAATCGCTTTGAAATATTAGCTGATTCGTTTTCATCACCATCACCGCACGGGGATTAAAAAATTACCTGCTTGATTGTTCTTTCATGTTCCGCTGTGAAATGATAGCACTCTGATTGATGAATATTCTGTATTTCACCGCGCGTGAACCTGACTTAAATTTCTCTTTCCCTGCGAGTGCTACTTTCAGATCATATCTGTATCAAGTCCTTTTGACAAAAGGCCATGTTTTAATTTCTTGCTAATAGTGAATAATCAACGATGACAGACACGATATTTGATCTGTGAAATCCTGTCGTGTGTAATGTTTATCGTTTATTCTCCTGACACTTGAGACCCATTTCACACTTACAGAAAAACCACCACGTATAGCTCATGAATATGTTCTTCCTCCCTCTGCAGATTTAGTGGGAAGAAAATTTAATCAATTTTGTTGGGACAGGAGCAAGTTCGAAGAAAGACGAGAAAGTTGAAATCGAATTACAAAGATCAGGAAATAGGAATATTTACGCCTGATCTACAACAGCAGTCATGGTGGACTTAAGTATCTCAACCAAGTGCTTGATAGCTCTTCTATTCTTCATCTCTTCCACAAATCACGTTGCTGAGTCTGCTTCATGCAACAACAACAAAAGCAATACAGACGATACTCAAAACTACCTTCATTGTTGCTGTCGGACCGTTAACTTTACTTTAAGTTTAATAATGTTACCAATCAACGGAACTTTAAACGCAACAAACATAACAACTACTGTAGCTCCAGCCAGTAATATATCGATAACCAATCTCACAACGTCCATGCCGAACACTACTGCAATGCCGAATACTACTGCAATGCCAAACACAACTACGGTGCTGAACACTACTACAATGTCAAACACTACTACCATGCCGAACATTACAACAATGCCAAACACAACTACCATGCCGAACACAACGACAATGCCGAACACAACAACAATGCCGAACACAACGACAATGCCGAACACAACAACAATGCCGAACACAACGACAATGCCGAACACAACGACCATGCCGAACACAACAACTTTGCCAAACACTACAGTTGTACCGAACACAACAACGGCTAGGTTACTCCTGTCCACTACGATGGATCCTGGTGCAAGTGCAACATGCTTCTACGTTCAAATATCGATCACTTTGTACAACGAATGCCACTGCTGGAAATATAGGAGGCAGGATGATGAATACAACACGACGCATGGCAACACAACGAAGACTTATAAATGTTTTAATATCACAAAACCACTGTACGTTGGAGGTCTATTTGATACAGATTCAGTAAGTCATCTCACGCTGTTGCAGGCAGCGCAGATGGCAGTACGAGATATAAATAATCGAAGTGACATTCTGCCTTTTTACAAAATAGTCTTGCTGTCTAATATGTCTACAACGGTAAGTACCCGGCTTTTTCTAAGGATAGGTAATCTCTTTATAATAAATACATAAATATATATGATAACAATCTGGTAATTTTTATTCAATGTGCCATTTTATCTAGTTAGCCTTATTAACAAATGTTGACGTATGCACTGCAGTTTTGGATAAGTTTAGGATCATGAATTCATGATGTCCGTTGGGAGGAGGAAAGTGAGTCAATCTCTGGGTTTTTTTCAGAATAGGAGGGGAGGGGCTGAAATAAGATGTATACTCCGTACATACATGGTCCATTTTGTATCAAAAAGGGCTAGCAAGTAAACCTGGTTTGAGCATGTTTTATCCATGTTGCTTGAAGGTACTTATGATAGTCACATTGATGAGGCAAAGAGATATTTATAATTAAGAAGCAAAAAAAGAAGTTACCTCTCAGTTAATCATGGAATCAGAACAATGATGAATGTTTTAGATAATGGAAACTTCACTCGGTAGGCGATAGAAAAATTTGCACCGAGGAAGGAAGTACGAGTAGGGAGGGTGGATATGGCATTTGTGGGGTCAATAATTTTGCAGATAATTTTGCATTTTTCCAATATCGCTAATATCGCTAATATATTCTACACATACAAATAGGTAATTTAGTAGCTGTTCATAGTGTAGTTACTACTTTACTAGAAGTCAAAGTGTCCATGACAGCGCAATGTTAGATCAAATTTATAAAAAATTACAGGACACTAACTTTTTGAAATTTTCGTAAAAAGCACACAGCACATTACAAGAGACAAATATCTTAAGCTAGCAATTTTAATCGTTTCCGACGCCTTTGCATTAAAATGACACAGCATCCATTTTCATTTGTACGGTTACATTTCACCTATGAGTGTAAAAAGCAACTACTTTCCTTATTAATAAGAGGGATTGCTCACGTTAGCAGCTAGCATTTTGAAATATAATAAGATTCCATATGTAAAGGGATAGTCTAAGGTATAGAACTGATTTGCTGTCAAATCAACATTTTGCAACGCCAAAAAATAAAGAAGGGCTTGAATTGATTACTGTTGTATATGAATTGTATATATTTAAGCTTTATATGTCATTCGTCATAATTATAATAGTGACTATATTCCAGGCTTTTCCTATTTCTAATCCTGGATCATTAGACAGAAATAATGGTTGCTTATTAACTTACTCTGTTTATTCTTGTGTTAGTGGTGACCATCAATTTATTATAATTGTATGAGGATGATTCCCTCATATATTATACGACACCTAGATTCTAACTATCTCCATGCCGTTCTCATGCATTCTTCTAGGGACTCTTGAACAAAGGATCCAGGATTCTTCTTGATTACTTATATTCTGGGCCCCCAAAGCTGGCACTTCTTGGACCCAATTCCAACGAAATCGCGAAGACTACTGCCGCCATAACAGGACTGCCTCGATTTGAAATTTTACAGGTGGGTATCCAATAACGCTTCTGAACTGTTAGTTCATATCGTCTGACCTGAAGCAACAAAATAACACAAGCAATGGAGCTGTCTCAATTATTCATCAGATCCCCTCTCCACCCTGCCTCCTGGTGTTGTTCATAGCTTCTGCTGTTACACTTCTAGACTACAATATACTTCCTTTCGTGCTATTCCTATAAATCTACCAAGAATGTCTTAATGGATTGCTAATTGATGTCTGTTAGCAGGCAACTAGTGTTGGGAAATTTTTCTCTCTCTTCATATGGATAGTATCATTATGACGATAGTAGCATAAACCTACAGCAGTTCATGCTTCCAATTTGCAATACCTCTAAGCAATGTTCTCTCCTGTAGATATACGCTTTATTGCTTTACGGAAAGAGCGCTTTAGATATTCTACTTAAGATTAAATCTGTATTCCCACCTTACTACTTCTTTGTGGTGACTGTAATCGTTGTCCTAATTTACTCTAAGCATTCTACATTTTTAAGCTATGCTATTTTTCGATATATTATACTGAATCTTAATAAAATCATTTCATTGTATATTTAAGAGAAAAGGCTAAAATTTAATATACAAAGTTTCAAACTATTCTGCTGGTTATTTTTTGAGAAGAGAGGATTTGAAGTGTTTGAATAAATACTAGATAAATAGATAAATGTCAGCGATTTTGCATTGCATGACTATTGGTACATAGACTTTTGAGTTCTTTTCATATAATTGATTATTCTATATTGATTTTATTCTAGATTTCATACGGCACAGACGATATCGATCTTTCTGAGAAAAGGACAGTTTTTCCTTTCTTTTATCGTACAAAACCCACCCCCGATTTACTCTATAACAAAGCCCGAGTCGAAGTTTTAAAAACGTTCAAATGGTATAAAGTTGGTTTGCTTTACAGCACAGAACCTTATTACATGAAGGTAAGATAAAAGATATTTTTTGTTTTTTACATACATAAAATGAAACCCAAGTAGAAGTAACTAATTAAATTGCTTTCCCTTTCTTCCTTTCTACTCCTTCCTGTTCGTACTTCCGTTGATCCTAGCACCATTCACAGATGCGCCAATACTGATGAAAACTAATCATTGTGATTTTGTGAATATTCAAACCGTAAGCTATTTCAGGGGTCATTAACGTATTTTATGCATAAATGTCTCCAAACAAATTTTACCTTCACATCAGTAAATCACGTACTTTAACGTAAGAGAGATAGTAGTAAACAGAGACTTTACATTGGACAGTAGAACAAGGGCGTGGGCGAGGCTGCTTTACTACCTCGCGCGACGTAGTGCTGGAAATGTTATTACTTCTTAGATTTTACTAATAAAAAGGTACAATGTGTCTCTTATGTGTACTTATATGTTGATTACAACCGATTCTCAATGTAATACTTCTCCGTGCATGGCGTAGTGAAAGCGCAAAATGAGGTAATGTTTGGTTAACATTCAGAGACATTTATCTCTCTCAAGTCATTATAGGCGTCCTTCCCCTACGTATTTAGTTCCTCATGGTTGTTGAATATGAATGGATTACTACACCTCTTTAATCAAATGATCTTTAGCAGGCAAGGGGGGTCGATAAGCAGGCACGTAATCAACAGCTGTTGAGAAGAAAAGTTTATTGATGAATAGCTACCTTTATCGTATCATCTCTTGCTCATTCCGCTTTATCCATTTACATCATTTATCAGGGCCGAGGAGGGCTGCATATTACATGATTTTTAATTTATTATAAGTAAAAATAGAAAGATATCATAAGACGCCAATTGAATAATCACCTTCATGAATTAGCGTACTTTCATCATATATAAGATGAACTATTATATGATTGTCATAAATAGTTAGTTGTCTTGTCTTTCCCACAATGGCTATCAATGAAACTGCTTTTCTGGATTGTTTAGCTGTACGAAATTATCTAATCAAATCCAAGTTTAATAGTCGCCTCTACACTGTAATTTGATACAATGTCAGCATGACATAAGTAAAACAAGGCAAGAGTGTCTTTACTCATTCACTTCATACGTAGAACACTTTTTGAAGATTCGGTGCGTCAGATACGATAAAAGCTACTTTGGCTTTTCAACCTTCGTATCCCGACTGTAATGGCTTTTGACCGATATGTTAGTAATAAGGACTTGAAAGCTAATAATACAATTTAGGTAAGAGTATAGCCTATCATCAATATCCTATTTGCTCAATGTAGGACTGGTACATTAGAGGGAAACCCGTGATGTGTCATTTAAAGAGAATTTTTCGTACGTTCTTCATTTAGCTAAATCGACTTCTTGTTGAGCTTTTAAAAAGAAATGGGATATCGATTATTGCAGAGGCATCATTTGGAGCAAACCCAACAGCAGCAATTAAGAGCTTAAAGGTACGTAAGAGCTGCATTTTCTTACTAAGTGATAAATGTAATAATAAGTTGCATGAGAAAAGTGGTTATCCTTTGGAAAGTTATCTCAGCATGGCAGTAAAAATAGGGGGCGTTGTCTTATGCTAATGTCGCAGATAAAGATTAGCTTGTCACGAGCTTGTCTTTTATCTGCACGATAATGAATACGAAAAATGTTGCTATGATTCCTCAAAGCGCTAGATTGAAGATTTACTCACGTTGCCATGATGTACATGGATCTTAGGATCTACCATGATGTGTGTTAGAAATCAAGTTAGTTCTATCTAAGTTGGAACGCATTGCTTAGAACATTGACAAATATTGTTTCATATGACTATATTTTTTGTTTCCTTTACTCTAGGAGCAAGGTGCTCATGTTATCCTTGGAACATATTCTTATCTGTATACCAGTGAAGTCTTCTGTCAGGTTAGTATCGTCAGCTGTAAGCAAAACTAAAAGATGTGAAAGTTTACTTCACTATTATAGTACATCCAATTGAAAATAATTGTAAAATTATCATACAAGAAGATCAGAACATGTAAATGACAGCTGACGGTTTTCGTTTATTCAGTAAGAAGGAGAGAGAGAGTTGTTTTGTGTGTAGATTAATATAAGTGAATTAGTCTCGAGCTGGTAGGACTTTGTTTTACCTTTGTGCTTTTAATTACAATGTGGTTACATGAGACGTTATCGTAACACAGATGTTTTTGGAAATTTACATTTGATCGGAGTAAAAGTTCACAGATGAGAGTAAGATGTGAATTTTTATATCTTAAACTGGTTATTTACCTTCTTTTACGATGTTAATAACTTCCAGTTAGAGGTTTTGTTGCAATCTCTCACTTTAGCTACTACTGCAATTTACTTTCTTGATATTATCTATGGAAACTCTTCCTCAAAAAGTCTCTTCGTGAAAGAACACCTAGATTATGTTTAATGTCAATGTATCATGCTTGAAATAAGGCCTGGTCTATTGCAATACTCATTAATACACTATCTAGTTTGAGAGTAAGAAATAAATTGCCACCCCTTTACATTTGGTATTGATTCAGAAATAGACTTCAGTATATTAGTAATATATATAATATATATATATATTATATATATACATACATATATGTATAAATAGTCAAAAGCCGACATATCCGTTTGTGTATAAAGATTAAAATAGACTCAAAAATACACTTCAATTCATAGCTTTCAATATAATCTTCATATACATTTATTATATTATCTTCATATATATAATATATATATAATATATATATATATATAAGTACTCAGGCAGACACACAAGCAGTCATGAACTACATAGTATAGATCTCATAAACATGA
>JAAAKL020018541.1:0-10198 GCA_010016065.2 Carybdea cf. marsupialis auct. non (Linnaeus, 1758)
CCATGGAAGGACAACCAACTGGCCATCAAACTGTCCACAGCCCATTGAAGATAGAAAGTATAGAGAAGAGAGGATTTGAAGTAAGCAAGTTAGAAGTTCGAATCCCGGTGGTGACATTTTCACTTTTCACTAGTGTATCTTCTAACTTGCTTACTTGAAATCCTCTCTTCTCTATACTTTCTATACTTTTTAAATATAAGATGTAAAATTTCATATTTCTTTACTAAGAAACAAAATATATTGTTAATAGTTGGGTTTTTTGCAGATTTATTGCACTGGTTTAAGATTGACTCTTAGCGAATTCCTGCCTTTGTAAGCTTGTAAAGAAATGACCATCAGTTACCAATCACGTGATACCTGCATGCAAACGTGCAAGTCAGTGACCAAGAATTAATTTTAATCGACTCAGAGTGTATTTAATAGTACTGTGGCAAGTAGGCAGGTAGTTCGGTAGGCAGGCAGGCAGTTAAGTAATGTGAATGTCAGCCTCACAGCTTGTAAGTTTAGTGAATTGTGACAATAAGGCACCCACAGTCCAAGAAGTGCCCTATCCCACCCGATAGTGTATAGGGGCAAATGGGTGGAAATGCTACTACATTGTTTGAAATGAACAGTGTCGGCTGTCGGCGAAGCTGGACTAGTTCTCTATGACGTGAACAGTTTGAGACTGTGAAGAATAATATCAATAAATCACGATTAATCGAGAGTAGAGCAGAAAATAGGAAACCCCACAGCTGGAAGAAAAAGGAGAAAGCCAGTGTATAGATAAGACGTGGAGAAAACGACAGCATCAACCATTTTATCGTTGTTAAGGTAACCTTTTTTATGAATATTTCAGGTATGTTGTCTACAAACGGTAACAAAAGAAGATATCATTGATTTACTGAAACGAAGTGGGTTAGACTCTACAACGTCTTCCATGCTCAGTGTACAGGTATTGTCTAAGCATTCATTTCTTATTTAAAGAAGCGTAATTGACAGGCATTCGTAACTATTTCTGTGACGTGGCTTTTGATATCTTGTAGTCCTCCCACGTGATTAGATACGAAGGGGTGAGCAGCATGTCTTCTCCCACCTTATCTTCTTGTATCCCGGCAGGTAAACATATGCAATATTCTTCTAAATATTTTCAAACCATGCTATACCTTAATAATTATTTAGACCCCGTTTACATGATGCCGTTTTCATTTGAAAACGGAACAAAATGATGCCGGATTGGCCTTGTGTTTACATCGAAACGGTTTCCTAACCGGCATCAGATGAAGACGCTTTTGAAAAAGGAATTATTTGAAAACGGTATCAGTCGTTTCAATGTAAACATCTGAAAACGGAAGCATTTCATTCCGGATTTTGACATGTCGTCTCACTACTTGCCTAACTTAGAACTTTCTATCCATGAAGGTCAATATATTTCAAAGTGTAGACTTAATTTGAATGCCAAACTAGCGCTATTCTCTCCGCTCTTGTTTTAATTCTTTTCTTGCGTTAACTTCCACTTAACCATCTCTCGTCCTTCGTTACAATTTTTATACTCTTTGTTAGTTAATGACTGCCTGAAAACCCTTCTGTATCTAATTTTTGTTTTACCATATTCTTAAGATAGTGCTGTCTTGTAAAACTGTCAATTTTATCCATAGGTGATGCAACTTAGAATCCAATACACATATGAATAAAAAATGTGATACCCCTCAAACTGCGTGTAGTTTCCTGGTTTTTTTAAATATATTTTTCATCAATTTTTCACATTAAGTTACCATTTTTAAGTATTATTAGAATATCTGCTGGATATTTGACTCATCGCCATATTTCGTTTCTCTTTCGTGACGTATACTTGTCATCAGTGAAAAAAATAGTTAAGCTGTGTACAAAATCAGCCGCGGAAGTGTATTGAGTGCCGAAGTGTATTTCTCATTATTAGCTAAACTTATTAGATCGTTGTGATGGATAATAGCCCCGCTTTTTTCAACTGCTTGAAAGATTGCATTCAAATTGAAATAAAATATTAGTAGAATGTTACTTACGCAACCTAGGAAGAATTTAATCTAGTGGCTCTGCTATACCCTGTTTGAAAGGGACGACTAGCTGACGCCATCCTGAAGTCTAAATATAGGACAGTAACGCTTTATGCTTTGTTACGGAAAATCATCTTCAGTAGGAAGTGAAATTTCAGACATCAAAATTGCTTTGGTTATGAAAAATGACCATAGTTGCTTGATAAAATCTCAGACATAAAAATTGTATTGAGTGTCAGAATAACTATAGTAGTTCATTAAAGGTTGCAACATCAAATTCGTATTGGTATGAAGATCGAGGATCGTTGCTCAATAGAATTGCAGACATCAAGTCTCTTCGGTAGCGCCATTACAGCTAAGTATATAACAGACCCTAAGATCAGCAGAGGACAGAGAGGTGTGGAGAGATGTTATTCGTCAGTGTACCGCAGTCAAAAAACTCAAAAACGGTTACGGGATAGATAAGAAGAAGAAAAGGAAGATAATAGAGACAGTTTCAAAGTTTGTGTGGAAACTTTGTTTTTAAACTCGTGGCACGCTCTTAAAATTTGATTCCCGCGATCTTTTCAAATCTTATACATTTTTGGTGCATCCTAGCGAAAAACAGGGAGAGAAATGATTGCCTGCAGAATCAATTGCCAAGGCGACCTGTATATATAGCCAAACAACATAGTAGTTTTCAAATTCAAATTCAAATTCAAATTATTCTTCCTCGCTAACCAAAGCATGCGAAAAAGTAGCTATCTCATTTTGCCATGCAAAGAGCCTGAACATTGAGACACCACAGCGGAAACATAGAATTTAGCGAACAAAATGTTTGGGTTTATGATCTCATGAGGAGAAGGAGTCTCGATCTGTAAATGGATTACATCCAGTAATTAGAGGTACATGTATTGTATAAACACGTTAATTATGAAGATTGTGTGTATTTATACATTAAACTTATAACTTTTAAGGTAGAGCACTTGGCTTAAATGAGGTAAACATAGCTTGTGGGAATGCAGTGACACCGAATTTTAAGTCAATAGGGAACATAGGGTAAAAGCCATTTCTAGCATAACAGCTCCACGTCTACAAAACCCCGGGGAGAAAAACTAGAAAGAATGCTTGTTTTCACAACGTTTTCGTTCTGGGAAAGTCAGGGAATTCGCAGTAGTTTTAAGTCAGTAAGCCATGCAGGATGACCGACTAGACTGTATTTCAATGCACACCTAAGGAACAAATACTTTTATTGTACTCTATTGCCAAATTATAGCCGACGTGCAATCTGTACAGGTTTTCTTGATGCCAGCTGGTTTCTAGGTCTGTCAATTGACGTCCATCAAGTCTAGTCCGGCAAGTTAAGGCCAGTCACTTCCGTCATTTCGCAATCCTAGGACCCTGTGTCCCTTTCATTTGAATGCTACACGAAACAGCTCCCAGTGCAAATTCTTGCGGATCGCTTTTTAGATTGAAACATTTGTTGTCATGTTGGGAAGAAATATCTGCACCGCGTCCAACCCATAACGTCACAGAGATAATAATCTGCGTCATATCGATTCTTCAAGGCTGAGGGAAGCTTCTAGCAGAATATTCCTCAATATCAAGCACATACTTCACGCCCATTTGTAGCCAATAAAGTTACGATGTCATTTTTATCTGAGGTTCTCCATTTTGCAGAAACAGTGTATTTCTTTAGACAGAATATAATTATTACTCGAACCACTTTATTCATAAGCTCAAAATCAAGTATTTTTGTCAAGCAACTTCTTTTGTACACAATTTTCAAACTTAGAACCTGTTTCTAGGACAGATATACGAACGGATCTAAATGGTTCTGCTCCTAAATGGATACGATGCCATACTTTTACTAGAGCTTTTTCACGAGAGAGTTACGTTTCCGAGTTCTTTACTCTTGTGTCTACACAGGAACGAATCCCCATAAGATGTATATTTGTATCTACAAATTGTGCCTTCAGATCAAGTAAAATACTGAGAAAAAGTGAAATACGATGATCCTCATGTCCCCATGGGTACCTCTTTATTTATAATTACTCTCATTCCCTTGTCACGAGGAATCCCAACATTGCTTAATCTTCATAGTTGTATTAAAGTACAGTGAATCAAATTTTGAAGGATTGCAGTAGTTTGCATCAATGAGTACTTAGTATGCAATGCAATCTGCACTTCCTCAAGGCATTTTCTGCTACTTAGCTTAAGGCTGTGAAACTTCATTTTCTCGACTTCATATATTGTTTTCAGAACATAAAGGTCGCGATGCCAACAATGCGTCCCATTTACCCCGTCAGCTATGTATTCTCATAGACTCTCGTTTTATTTTTTAAAGCCTATCTTGCATGTCATTAACAACTGATTCCGTTACCAGCGCTTACATGAGTTGATAAAGCTAACGGATCCATGCTGTCTTGTTATAAACAGCGTATCTAAAATTGAAACGGAGCCTGTAGTACCCATGTAAATGCAAGCCGTATCTTTCCCAACTTGGAAACGGATCCATTTGGATCCTTTCCCGTATAAACGAGGTCTTGCATGGATGTGTCCTTTTTCTTGCAACAGGAGATGTAAGCATTCTACAATTACGTTTGAAGGGATACTAGTGAAAAGTGAAAATGGCACCACGTACTCGCGGCGTGCTGCTTTACCAACTGAGCTATGGTGACCCGGTGATAACGTGGTTCACTTTTCTCTAGTAGCCACATTAGCTCCTGTGACTCCACCGGTGGACATCGCATCCAGCTCTATACAATTTTGGAGACCAGCTTCACTGCACCATGTGACGGGTTCGATTGCAAAGAAGCACAAGACTATAATGCTGGGGTCCAAAAACGTTATAAACAACATGACTGGAATTATCGAGGTCAAAAGGGTAACCAATGTTAGAAACACTATTGCGAGAGTTGACATTGCCTGAATTGGTGATGCCCAGATTTTCAGTGTCAAAAATTGAGACAGGAATTTCTATCGTAGGTATCAGTGCATACATTGTCAATACCAGACTCTAGCCTGTACAGACCGATGACGTGTCAGCACTTGTAACTAACTTTACCAATACTGGAATTGCCTCTGGGAGAGCTGCCATTACCTGAATTTACTGTATAAGAGGTACAGGTTTGAGAAAGGCTTTTGGCGGCAGGACTACAAGTACACGATTCTAGATCTCTAGTTTAAGAGACTAGCAACAATTGAGTAATGTTTACATTAATGTTTTTATCGATAGAGGCGTCTTTTGAAGTCATCTCTCAAACTTTTCGCCCGATTTTAGGTTGTAGGGAAGTCAGAACACTGTGAAAGGGACTCCCTTAGATACACATCAATTTCTGAAGAAAGCGAAGAGGTAGACAGTGACCAGGATAGTTTATCATCGGAAGAAAGTGTAAACTCAGAGGAGGACCTGCCTCGAGATCTTCATTCGGTCAGTTTGGACTCCGTAACTTTGAAACCGGAGGAGGTGGAAGATTCTGCGTTTGATTATAACATAACCGACTTTAAAATATTTAGGAGCAAACAAGAGTTTTTTCAAGAAAGATGGATAACCTGAAGAAAAATGAGGTGTAGGCAGTCTTCCTAGGGAGGAAATTTTGGCGGAAAGGAATTTGAATAAGGAAGAAAGAAAGTAAGTCATCATTTCATGTGTAAAATGTCTGCAAAGGATGAAAACAGGAAATTACTATTGGCTAATTGCAAATGTATCGTCATATGAAACAACACAAAAGCAAGCACGAGAAACTTCGTCACGCACACGTATCTCCGACAATAAGTATTCTGAAAATATAATTATCCTGCCAACTAGGATCTTTGGCGTAATATAAAAGAGAAATGAAGGACACGAACTGAATACAAAGATAGAAAGAAATAGCAACGCATGCGATTTTGTGACTTTCTCAATGGCATTTTATTTTTAGGAAATGATTAGGGAATGCGGAAGTTGAAAGATTTTTTCCTCAAAAATTTGTTTCGTAAGAGGTATGGACATAAGTATTTTTTACATAATCATACATGAAACAGCTGTAAACCTTCGTTTTACTTCCTATTTTTGTCATAAAAGTTGAAATATACCCCACAGATAATAATATTAACGCGCCTTGTGTAACCTGTTTTCACGATTTTGTTATTTTTAGCTTGTGTTATATTTTTTGTATATCAAGAGCCTGGACACTTTATGTATTACTTTTATGTCAAACGTGTCTACTAATTGTCTACTGATGTAATATATGTACTGTAACCTGAATCTTTTGGATGGCTTTGACTTAACCCTAAGCCTAAATAAGTAGTTTCACGTAGAACATATATTAGATCACGGCATGAGCATTGCTATGTAATTAACAAAGCGCCAAATTGCGTAAAGAAGTGCTAAAAATAGTTGTTTTAAATGCCGTCAAATTATTATTATACGCCCATGCGTACATTGTCCAACTTGCCTCTACTTTTTCTTACATTCAAAGTTTGCAAAAGTAGGTAGCTACGAAGTCAAAACTCTACTTTGCGAAGTCCTTGCCAATTTTAACCTTTAAAATTAACACAGATGGAAGTAACTTGACTATCCCTGGAAGCAGAGCCATAACTGGTATCCGTTGGAAATAGAAAAGTCAGTTAAAAATACTGGAGAAAGGGGTTATATATGCTTTAAAGGATCCTTTAAAACTAAAGATGATGCCCCAGAGTTGCGTAGAGAAAGCATGCAAGGTTCGGGATAATCGGAAAGACAAGCAGGAAGGCCACACCGATTTCCCTGGTGCCAAGAAATACGATTGCCGTCCAGAATATATCTTCTCGGTACTGCAAATATAGGATAGTGTCTCAATTATGAGGAGAAGCCGGCCTCCGTCATAATTGTTCCTGCAATATATATTCGGAACCTAAATAGGTATCACACCCACTGCCGGTTTTAGGGGGTGCTGACTCTGCCACAGGACAGGGCCCTGTACCTAAGATGGTAATTTGGGGTCCCACACAGCTTATTGAATAATGACAATGACACTGAGGGCCTCCCAAATCACTTTATGTCACAGGACCCCGTATTGCCAAAACCCTGCAGTGATCATTCCCACTCTTGGGTGAAGCTTTGCAATAGCTGCGTTCTGTTTTGGTGGCTATTTGGTCAGGACTTGATGACTTGCATTCCTTGCAATCATCATTGGAGTTTTTGATGCCATCGGTTGTAAGAAGGAAGATGTTTTTGTGCCGGAGGTTGTCTTGGTCATCGAAAATCGCTTTCCTCTGATCGACTTATACCCAACTTTTTAAAGTTTATCACCGTCTTTTGTTGAAGTTACGTTTTCATTGGATGTAGGGGTCAATGGAAAACAAGACCGTTGTCTTTCCGTAAGTCAAAACTTGTGTGTGAGCGACAAAGACCATCTGTTATAATCATTATAGTTTTTGAGACAGGTGGTCACTGAAGGAGACAATTAAGTACAGCAAATTATAAGCCTATAAAAGTTGTTCTGCAAAACGCCCAACAAACCATACTGTTCCAGTACAAGAAAATCACCGTTCAGTGATCTGCATTGGTACAACAGAAATTTGCATTTAGATCCTTTCCAAAAGTCTAGTAAAGTCCTCCGTAAATAGATTCCACAGCTTTGGAAGAGAGGTGTCTTAGTGTACCTAGTGAACTATGCTGTTAATTGCCATTTAGCAACTGGCTGTGAGCTAGATTCACAATAATATAGGAAAAGGGATAGGTGTTTTCAGGGGGTAATTGCTGCAGTATTTGTTAGTATTGCAAGCATAGCCTCGATTTATTTTAAATGCAAACGTGTACTGATCATGTGAGTAATTTGCCCTTGATAAGGACGAGAAATGTGTTTCTTTGTCAGCCTGGGGTGCAAAAGGAGCAGACATTTGACAGCCGTTGCCACTAGATGTCAGCGTCACACCATGCGATTGAAAAATAGTTGATGCGTTTGGTTTACTTAACGCATTTAAAAGAGTGATACATGATGACATCATCATATCCAACAGAACTAAACACGACCCTTCTCACCATAGCAACCATAATCAACCCTCATAACAAGTGGCATACCTGACGTTAAATGTTATTTAGGGATCGCCTTCCTCTATTTAATACTAGAACACATTCGAGTCTTCTTAAGTATCCTTCATGCAATAGATGGTAGATATTTATTCTGTCGCAAGGCGTAGTCATTTTCTTAGCAACGTTTCGAGAGATACTTGTCCTATCTTCAGGCTGATGGACTCTGGAAATTTAGGTGAATTTATGTTGTAAGATTGCGGACCAAGTACGGATCGAAACTGTTGTTGAGGTGGCAAGTGAAACCATGTTATTGATGTGCAAGTGAAACCATGAAAAGAATTCTTCCGCAACACATCCGATGTTCCTTTCCGACTGCGTCCACTTTACGCAATACACTATCAAAGCCCAATGACCCTGTCCCTTCAGAGGAAACCAAAAACATCATCTTTTGTTATCAGTCACTAGATTTTCAAACGTATATAAGTGTAATATGATATTAAAGAGTAGTCGACGATTTGTCTACAGTACCAATTATCTCCTTTCAAACTTTCGAACTGTTTACATTTTTGGCATCAGTAAAACTTTGATCTTTTAATCATATATAAATGTAATATAACAGTTTGGAATGAATGTAGCACAATATAGCGATGTCATCCACGGCGTTTATCGTACATTTCAACGGTGTTTTATTTGTGAACCCGATGATAAAGCCACAAGTAAGACTTGGATTCTGATGTGATGTGTTGTGTTGATGTGTTCTTTGTAGGCCCTATTTGTTTTGAAGTTGCACGAAGACAAATGTGATTTTAAAAAAAGTTAAACTGTGAATGATTTGAAGAAGTGCAATCTGTAGCTGAAACACAGAGACGATACATGTTGAAGTTCACTTGACCATGAAATCACAATGCCAAACTCCTTGAAATACAAAGCATGTTTAACATCATGCTACGTTAAAGATATGGATCATACTTAAAGATCGTACCACTATACAAGGAAACTTTTATATTGCAACTTTCATTGAGTTACTTACAAAACTATTATGTCAAACACTCAAAATGAGACTGTCACTATTGTACACCATAAAACGCTTCTTGGAACCTTCCTAGAAATCAATCAATAACGGGGCCATCTAAACTATATGGGAATGGAGAGAGCCAGTGTCGATGTTTATCTTCTAAACTTTGCAGTCTCTTTACTAAGGGAGGAGTAGAGACAGCTATTTCGTAACCGGTGTTTTTATCCCAACATTATAGGGGGACAGGAAAGTTTGAGTTATAGAAGAAATCTTTACCTTGTATGTTGTTGTGATCATGAGGAGACGAGCAAGTGCAACCGATGTAAGGTCAGTCCAAAGTGGTTAATTTATGTAAGCCAAGGTGAGATTGTAAACAGAATAATTGTTTTTTTCATGCTGTACTTGGAAGTAATCATCTCAACCATTGATTATAGGTGCTTTATATAAACTTTGCCATGAATGTCAAACACGTAGAAACACAGAGGTTAGCAAAGAAAACGTAACTGCCTTACATTTTAATAGCTATTAATAGCAGATGCAATGAATGTACCGGCCTTCTTTTCTATTACTTGTTACTCTGTTGATATGTTTGTCTCTGTTAAGGTTAAGCAAACAACTCCGACTTCAGAGATGATAAATCAAGGTTTAAAAAATTTAAACATCTTACATTGGTTCTTTAGACGATCGAACTTATTGCATCATTACGTCCTTTGATTTTCAATGATCGAACATATCTTTGCAATATCAGTGCATCTGTATAACAAAATTTGATAGTGGCTGTAGTAAAAGAAGTTCGACGGCCAGTTTAAATAGCGTCCATCGTCTTAAAGAACTAGTTTGTGCCTTCCTAGTATCCTAATATAACCATTTGCTAGATGTCACATGACAAAAGTGAGCTAGGTCAATCGGTCCTGGTTACCTTTTAATCATTTGCAATGTATACTTGACTCTGTTGCTGTTAGCTAGTGAATTTGATCCCTGCAAAAACCGAGACGAAAGTGAGTTGAAAGACAAATCAAATGCTCCTTAGAATCAACAAATCAGTCCCTACTGTGTTTTCTCCTTTTCCACTTCAATTTTTTCTCACTTTAGAAAACAAGTTCCCTACACGCTTTTTTTTTTATAAGAAACTAGTACTACGACGGACAAAACGCTAAGAAACTTTTAGTACTATCTCAAATCAAAAAGAATGAA
>JAAAKL020018543.1:0-10198 GCA_010016065.2 Carybdea cf. marsupialis auct. non (Linnaeus, 1758)
TGGCACATGATGCCTAGATGACAATAGATGAGCAATCCACATGATGCATCCTCGAGCATCACGAGATAAACATACAAACATCAGGTAACCTTACGACATTCGTCTACACAATACCTAATTAGAATTTGTGCATGGTTACACTAAGTACTGGTTATTTCGAAGCCGAAATATTGATATACCTTTTACTGAATAGTACTAGCAGATAGTGTCAGAACTATAATCTATATAAGACAAGATCATCTCTATTTTCTATATTTCTTTATATAATATAACAATACAACTCTAAAAGTCCATAACTCATGTAGGCTTACTCTCTTGAAATCCGAAACTCTGAAACACTGTAATTCTGAAACTCTTAGATTCTGAAAATCTTAGATTCTGAAAATCTTAGATACTGAAACTCTTAGATACTGAAACTCTTAGATTCTAAAAATCTTAGATACTAAAACTCTTAAAATTCAAAACTCTGAAGACCTAAGAACTCGAGAACTCTGACCCTCCGGTCAAAGGTGATTGTCTTAAGAATAGACATTGGTGTGTCACATCCGATACTCAACTCCTTCCCTGACTACTTCCATAACAATTCCCTTGATTGATACCACAATACCTTACCATATTCTTTAAGAGTCTAAGGTAACATTATGCATGATAGCACATAATAAAAACTTGGAAAGGAACCAATGTTACAGTTGTAAGATTTGTCAGTTTTATTGGGTGGACGTGTAATGACTGAGTGTAGACATCGGTGTTGTAATAACGGGGAATCGAACCCACGGTCTCCGCGTTGCGCAACGCGACGCTTTTCCACTAAGCTACGGTCCCATACCAACGAGAATGAGAAATTTAGGATATCTATTGGATATTGCGTCACTACATAGCCCCCCTGCTAGAGGGGAAGGCATGAGGCTCGATTGTTTGCGTGTCTCTGTTAGCTAACCCGACTCCCGTGAAGTGAGATGAGTTGCAGGCGTCGTGGGTTAGAGAGAGTGTGAGTGTATGTAGAGCCCGTTGTGTATCTTGTGTTAGCAAGAGCGTGTTCTTGTCTCGGGTCACCATTTGTAATGATTGAATGTAGATATCTGTGTTGTAAAATCTCGAAGGTGAAGAATCGTGGGACCACGGGGAATCGAACCAACGGTCTCCTCGTTGCGCAACACGACGCTGTTCCACTAAGCTACGGTCCCATACTAACGAGAGAGAGTAATTTGGGATGTCTATTGTTTGGATATTGCGTCACTGCAGATGTTTGTCCTTCGATGATCAACTGAATTGACCCAGAGAGACTCATCTCCGAATCGCATAGCCTTAGATGTGGATGCTCACAGAGATTGAAAGCTAATGTGATGATCAGTGAACAGGAAGATTGATTTTATCATAAGGATCACTATAAATCAGTTAGTGGAGCATCACACCGAGATATCGTGGGTCCTGGGTTCGAATCCTTGTGGTGACATATTTTCACTTTGCTCCCGTATCTCTTAAGAGTATATATCTTTCATTGCATGGTTAAAGGCATTTGTCTAAATCATAATAAAAACAAAAAACTTTGACTAATTGAGAAAAATATTTGACTGAAAGTATCGAAATATGTAAAATTAAGTTAATCAATGCCAGCAATGGGATTCAAACCGGAGACCCAAACTGGTTTGCTGTGGTGATGTATTAACGAGATTTGCCGACCAAAATATGTACAAATGGTCATATCCCTTTGCTATGCGCAGGGAAATTGATGACTTTACGTATCACACGTTTTGGAAATAGTAAGATTTGACTCCAGATATCTAAAGGCAACCCGGGAATAGGTTACTTCCCAAAATACTAGAACTGTAGTCTATATAATATTTAAACTAGAGGCGTTGAAATCTTAAAAATCTCTGCTCCAAACTCCTTTGTATTACATCCTTAATATTCCTTGGTTCCTTACGTTAGGAACCAGCATCAAATAATAAGATTTTATTAGAGAGATCTAAAACTTTGAAAGCTGATAACTCGGTGTTGGGAAAGGGTAAAACTCTCAATTTTGGTCATTGACATTGTTACTAAAAGGGCAACATGAAAATTGAGTATTTTCTCCATAATTCAAACATTTTAAAAATCGTGACGTCACACTTTCCCTCTGCATTATGCCTGTCAATGAAATGCGTCAGGGTCGACAACATTTTTAGAGAATGATTTCTCCCGACATAATGTTTATGGTAAAGTGTCTCTGTAACTTGGACATTGAAAGCAGAAACATAGTTCAATTTCAGTCTCTTCGTGCACTTCCTTTGCCTCTAGCACGCGACCAACGCCGTCTCCCTTCAGAATCGAATCATGTCATTAACCATCACTCAGTATAAATTTTAAATTCTTTTGATTCAAAACTATGAACATTACTCCCGGACAGACGGACAGGCAGACATGCCGATGGTTTCGATTTCGTTACTGCAGTCATTTTTTGTTGTTTTTCATTTTAACACGTAATCCTCTTATAAATTGTTTATTTGCAACAAATTTTAAACGTTGTATGGTATCATGTCATGTAGAATTGTATTCATTTTTATTCTTTTCTATTCAATCGTATCTTATCAACCCTTTTCTTTGCTTCACTCACTCAGTCACTAATCCTCGAGCACTGTGCGGTGCGTAGAGCCAACTTGAACCGCAAGTGCTCGCCAGTGCTGACGATCGGCAGCGAGCTGCTTCGCTGGAGATAGAGGCACTCCACAGGATCGCAGATCTTTGTTGACGATATTGAGCCATCGAGTGCGAGGTGCACCTCGTGGGCGTCTCCATCCTTCTGCAGACGGACTAAAATACAGGACCGCGCGGGTTGGAAGACTAGGAGGAAGGCGAAGGATATGCCCATACCATCGCACCCTTCTTTGAGCGGTTAAAACTGAGACTGGAGCTTTTCTTTGCTTCCTTCTCTTGTAATTTGTTCGGTTCCGTTATGAACAAATTCATTTTACGTTATAGAATTAATAATAAACAATAATGTTATATTACAAGCATAGACAATCGAGCAATATTAGACAAGAAATCAGGCTAAACGGAAAAGTAGCATTAAATTGTATAAAGCATAGGTGGTGACATACTTCGACCGGTCAAGCCAGTTTTCATCAGAGTACATTACAAATCTAACTACATTGTCTGACTTATGTATTACAAATTCAAAGAAGGACAACGTAGTCGATATTTATTAACTATGCTTTTGTGTTAATCACCACAATCATTAAAAACATTTTAAAATGAATCTGATATCTCGACGCAAAACGAATAAACTGTGGCAAAGAGCAAAACTGTGGCTTTCAAAACCTTCGTGGCTCTAGCACAATTTGTGGATAATAGAAATTTGCAATGTTTCAGCGTTAGATTGTACCAAGAGAACATGAAATGCATCAATTGATAACGAGGTTCCAGAGAGATAGTAAGCGGAAACGAGGTGTAAAGTTAATACAAAGATATCTTTCTGTCAACAACAGTCCAAGCTTTGTACGAGTAGAGGTCGTGGGCGTGAAAGCAAAGTGCAGAATCGGAGAAAACAGCCCAAGGAATATGCTGGACTGTGAGAAAACATGTTGTTAGACAGTCTCGATTACAGATAACACTTGCTGACTGTTATGTTAAAACGACAGAGATTTTGACTCAAGTGCACTACGACGATAGTAGGGTATAAATATTTAACTAGGGTCCAGGAGAGTAAGTACAGGGTGCAATCTGTAACATGAGAAGGACTCTAAATTTATAAACACGAATAAAACTCAATTTGACATGAGATGTGAGAAGTATCCACAATGCAGCAAGTAGTTTAACCATTGCAAATAGCAAAATAAGAGAAAATGTAGAGACGTCCACGAGAAGATGTCCACGAGTATAAAAGTCGGAAGAGACATGCATACGAGTGCATGGGCTGATTGAGTCATTCATTCAGGGACGTTGTGTAATTTGAAAGCAAGCATATATAAGTGTCAGTGGCGGTTTTAGGGGGAGGCCAACAGGGCCATGGCCCGAGGCCCCACACCTCAAAGGGGCCCCGAGATGCTAAGAAAATAGTATGCGTTTAACTGCTCATTTCACTCTGGTGAAAGTAAGCGAAACGCTGAAACTGTATCCACTAATGGGGAAAACAGTATCGCCGGAACTGTCACAGGACGATGATCTAAGAACTGCCTTGTAATGCATGACGTCACAGGGCCCCAGATAATTTTCGGTCCAGGGCCCTGCACCCTCCAAAGACCGCCTCTGATCATTGTTCAATATCAAAGTCTATAGATTCTGAATTGACAAGTAATGCAAAGACAAGACGACGTGATATTCAGTAAACGATAAGAACTGTTATAACAAAACTCAACGAACTGCTAAATAAAACAAGAGTGCACGCGATCAGTGACCGTTACAATGTATCATCACTGAAGCCATAATGGCGTCACGGTCCCGAACATAGGATGAGTCACTTTTAACACGAAGATGCAGAATCTAAGCAAATTACAAAGCGTATGTTTTCCACCCCCTACTTTCTTCTTTTTTCATTCAAGCAGTGTTTCCTTACATGGCAATCGTATAACAATCTATAGGAGGTCAGTAGTACATATATAGGGTCCTGAGCATGTATACAAGTACAAATGACCGAGACAGCACGTGCATAAGGACAGAGATTTCTGAAGAGATATAGGTAACTATAGATGTTAATGAGACAATGTATGTGAGCAGAAAACTGGGAAACGGATAGTTAGAAACAAGGCCTGAGAGTAAAGCACCTTTAGACGCTTACAAGTATGATCTCATGGTATTGTGATGATTGACGTCATATGGACCCGCAAACGACATTCGGTCCAAGGCCCTGTAACCTCCAAAACTGTCATTCCATATGAATATAGGGGTAAGGAGGTAATGTATATGCTTGTTTTCTTGCTTATCTCTTGTTTCCCATTTTCATGAGGTGAGAAGGCCGATGGTGGACCTCCACTTTCCTCCATTCTGAGCCGATTCTACTGATGCCAACTTTCCTCAAATCAGCCTCCATATTCTTCATCCACGTTTTCCTAGACTCCCCGGCGCTCTTCGGCCAAGCACTATAAAATCTCGCATTCTCCTTACAGAGCCAACCCCCTCTCGACATACCCAAAGCAAGAAAACCTTCTCTCTTTCAAGACTCTGCCAAACTCCCGTGTCCCCAAACGCCTTGCCACCCCTCGCTACTAAGCCCATCTCTCCAAGTGACATCAGCCACATACGGCTCGGTTTTTCTATCATAAGCTCTCACGACGCCTACCAAATCATCCTTCAGTGCCCAGGTCTCACTGCCATATAACAACAAAGGTCTTATATATGCCTGGTATACTAAGCCCCTGCTAACAAGAGGTATATTCCATTTGTATGTAAGATTACAGATTATTAATGATATCTACCTGAGTACAGGAGCTACAGGAGGAGGCATTTTTACACTACAAAAAATTGCAAGGGCATTTCTTGGAGTATAGGAGCAGTAGACAAGATTCTTATAAAAATGGGAGTCGCAGAGAGATAGAACACCCCAAGACAAAGATGTATCCAATGATATCCGAATACCCACGGATAAACTTTTCAAAGCATTTTCAGTAAGGTTTATTTTCTTAAGACGATAATATTGCATGAACAGCACTGATGAGAGTGCAATAAGGCGACTCATGTATTCATATACATGATTTTCTAAATGAACATTTGTACAACGGCTGCAGAGGCTAACATCCCTTTTATAGCAAACATACTATAATCCATTTTATGTTGTTCTTATTCTTAGTTAAATGAACACTAGTGTTCACTGTTTACGACAAAGGAGGAGACAGATTGTGTTTCTGAGTCAAAAACGGAAAATAAAGTAACGATGAAATTAAGAACAGAAATCTCATTGATGCAGGTTCTGCCTCCTTGTTCCCCAAGTCCTCATGGTTTTCTATGCAATCGAGGTTTCCACGAACTGTTGAGAGTCTGACTGCACACACTTTTATCCTTCAACTAAAATTGCTGAGCAGGGGTACGTACGAGAGATGCAGTAACAGCTATCGCCACTGAAAATTCTCAGTTGGTCCCATAGATTCTCAGTTGGTCCCAGTCCTTTCTCTATGTTTGGTCCTCAAGAATAGTTTTGTACTGCTGTGTCAAGCAAGCTAAGTATCACTTGTGAAAGGTTAAACAATAACAGACATTTCTTTTCGGAGCCTATGGATTGAAGATAAATAACTAATACTCCTAAATGTTACTATCTCCTCTTTTCTATTTTTGTGAAGATTTCTCCTACTGGACCACTTCTTGCATGAAACAAACTGTAGAGGGCCTCTCTGCACATATGACTGTTTTTATGGTGAAATATCACGTGCACGCTTTGGCAGGGACGGGGGAACAGGGGGCAGCAGGGGCCATGGCCCCCAAAGTTTTGCCAAATTTTTTTTTTTCCATGACGACTTTTCAGCGTTATCAAAATTGAAATTGATTGCGACAGACATTGTGTCACATTCACAGCAAAATATGCATATTGAGACAGAACAGATTTTGCTTTTGATATTGTGGAACGTGAAAAAGAAAATTTTGAACCCAGCCTACTTGGCCACCCAATCTACTTCACCTTCCCTCGCCCCTGTTTGGAGTTAAATAAATTTCCTTTGAAGATAAATAGTGAGCTGATTCGGTCTTGAGTGCAAAGAAGAACCTCTCCTTATTCTAATTTCCGTTCATTCTTAACATATAAAACAAAGAAGGGCAAGAGAGTTTAAAATATGCTGTATCAACCAACTTTCCCAATTGGAAAGATAGAAAAAAGTACAATTCTTTAGCGAGTTAATGCTTTAAACTGTTATATTTAGATGATCAATCACAAACTAATAGTTCACGTTTTCAACTAGAAGGGGATCACAACCATTCTGGTGACTAGACAATATCCAAATATAATTTTATGTCATTTCTTCTCTGCAAAATGTACATTTTAGTTTTATCATGTCTGTCATCGAAAAGATTCAGGGTAGACTGTAAAACAGGCGCTCTGTCTAGGAATAGAACCCAAAGAGGACACTAAAAGTATCTATTTCGACTATCCATGTTCTTATCACGATTCAATTACATCTCTGCATAGCTGCTAGCGTTCAGCCGCACATGTAGTCATCTCCCCAAACTACACTACAGCAAACGTTTATACTTTGACTACAAACAAAGTAATACTGAACAAAGGAAACACTGATTACAACAGACGGAACAAACACATCAATCATTACGGAAGAACTCAACACCGAAACACAAATAAGGCTCCCATAACAAGACCACATTCTTACGTTTTTGATCAAGATAATGTAAACTACCAGTCGTTATAAAATGTGCTGATATTATGAAATAACAAAGTTACAATGCAGCTTTTGGTATATCTTCCATTGAAGAATCTCAACTTGGATTATATTTCCAGTCTTGTTATGAGGGGCCAAAGTGTGTCATGGAAAGCCCTAACTTGTGGGGGACTTTTCAAGAGTCGGGTAGTGCCAACATGTCAAATGTCAACCCAACTGACCAAAGGACCCGGCCCGGAGAGAGGGCTGACATGCACAGAAAATACACAAGCAAGAACAAATTGTTATGTACAATTGCATCAAGCTCGCGAAAAAACCGTTCTGTCACAGATAAGTTATCTTTCTCTTACATATTCTTACTTCATGGCACGCTTTCTATTTGCAGGAGGCAAACTGCTAAGAACGTCAGGAAACAAATTTTGATGTGTCTTATTAACTCAAATTTAAACGCGGGATTCTTGGAGCCCACTTCACAGTTTTGTGTGCATAACTTTTTGCAATACTGTATGATTTCAAGACATTTCTGACTTTGACCTCCATCTTTTTTACGCCACAAAAACGATATTCTTGCCAAGATTAGCACTTTCGAATCTTCCTTACGACGCTTTTTAAAAATGATAGTTCATAAAGTGTACCTCAAGCGGTCAGAATTTTTTTGACATTCTGTTCTTTTTGTTTCAAGGAATCAAACTGCCACTTTAGTTTTGGTCTCACGTGCAATTTTCCCTAGTTATTCGTGATTCTTTACAAACGTTTTCCAGAACGAGGCAATTTTTGACGTCATAAAGAACAAATCTGACGTCACAAGGAACAGGGAACTTTGTTGATGCTGAAAATTCAATAGGAGGTAAACATGTCGGCGGCCTACAGTTCAGTTTTGAGCTCTTTTACCCATTTTTTTGGTGAAGTCCACTCAACGTACGGCAAAAGGAATAGACGGAGGCTTTTCAAGTCAGTACAATAAACAAAATACCAAACAAATTATTACCGCTGGAAGTACACTTTAATCGCAGGTTGCAATATGTTTTGTTTTGTTTAAACAACACTGCCAGTGAAATATGACTTTGTACTTGGAAATAGAAGAGGTTGTGCTTCTGCTCTTTTATTAAGCCTTTGAAGCACTTTAATGTAAATAGTGAATTCATTAGCATTTTTCAAGAAATTTTCGATTCTTTTGTTTTGTTTACTATCAATCAAACCCGATATATCAAGGTTTCTGGTATTCTAATACCGTACAGTTCCGGAAGTAAGCGAGGCGCCTAGGTTTAAAATTACAATTCCCAAAAGGCGCTTATAAACGAATCACGCCTACTCTTTATTTACATGAAGGATGACCACCTAACGTATGGAAGAAAAGGTATTAAGATCACTGCAAAATTGATAAGTGTTAAAAAACTTGAAAATTGCGTTGAGTAACGGATTTATTTTATGAAGCGTTTTCGTCAGACACTGATCACAGCAATTGTCTGGAGTGAAGGTATACCACTTCCACAAAGGATTTATAGCGATTGGAAGAGGTTGTTACAAGGAATGCTTATGGTATTGATGCGTTTTTTCCCATCGTATTGCAAAAGGCGTAAATTGTAGAATATTTCTAGGTATTTTTCTGAAGATCGCAATAACGTGAAACTCAGAGTATGAATGGTAAATTCGCTTTTACTAATATCCTAAAGGAATTCCCTTGATAGTTGCTTGCACAAGCATGTTTTAAAAAAACCCAGCTTGTTAGCCTATCACTGACTGACCTTTAGGGAGTATGGAGTTTTCATAAGACGGTTAGATAACATTGTATTACCTTGCTAGATTTACTGATGACAACCGAAACCTGTAGTGCCGCTTTGCCCTGCAATCTCTGCGACAATTATACTAGTTTAGAGTTATAGCTTACAGGTTATAGATGTATCTCCTTCAAAGATTTTAGTGCCGAGTGACTTATTAATGCTAGAGGTTAAATTGGTCTCCAAATGCTTTTTCTTATGACACATCAACTTTTATCTGAGAATCTGATCCTGTTTACGCTAGCGAAATACCTAAGTTTCACTTTTGTTTGCTCCAAACTAATAGGATTGTAGTCTTTCCTGAAGCATGTTTGGTAAGCAGGGAAAAGGAGCTTACTTTAAATCCGATTTGACTCTCCTGAAAATATAGCGTAACAATGGGATCAAAATTGCTCTTTGTTTTCAAAACCAAGAAAGAGTTAGCAAAGCAGAATGAGAGCTAAGAATAGGATTTTTTCTCATGGCTAGAAGTAATTGGAATCTGTGGATTAACTCTGTCCTAGGGAGGCGATGTCCTCAGGTTTTACTGAAGGCGAGACTTCTTTATATCTTGATAATCGATTTACCTTTTACGAAAACAGAAGAGATGTCGACTAGAAAAGGGACAAAAGAGAATTTGTCTTGCGGTAACAGAGATGTTGCCCAACGTGGTGTAACGCCTTCCTTTAAACGTCCATACAATACTGTCTCTGTTTGTTGTACTGTTTGTCAGGCATCACATTGGAACCTACAAGAGCTCTGGTCCTGCGCTTGCTGCTAGATCAGATGACTCTTTCAATGTCGATGATGTTGTTTCAGGTTATAGAAATGCGACAGAGTCCATTACCCTGTACCAACAGGCAAGTGGAAGATTGAATAGGGGTTAAGCTTCGAAAAATGTAAATCAAATGACAAGACATTGATCGAGATTAACTAGTTTTCAATTAAAGAATGTGGAAGTGAGAAGTTAGGGACTGAACAACAAGAATCAGATGATTGATCTTATGAAAAGAGACATTGGGCCAATACAACAACAGTATTATATTATTCAGTATAACAACAGTATTATAAACAGTAGTGGCATAGTGGTAGAGTGTCAGACTCGCACTCCGAGGGTCGTGAGTTCGAACCGACCCTGAGCTTGCCTGC
>JAAAKL020018544.1:0-10197 GCA_010016065.2 Carybdea cf. marsupialis auct. non (Linnaeus, 1758)
TAATCGAATGTCGGGAAACTGAAGTATTAAGTTTGAAGAGGTACTAGAGAAAAGTGAAATTATCTCCACCGAGATCCCTCTCTTATCTATAACCTTCTACTTTCAATGGGCTGTGGAGAGCACAACGAGCCGGATGGCAGTCCTTCCATGGTCAAGTCATATAGCATGGAGAGGCTGGTTTCCAAAATTGCGTATAGCTGGATATGATGTCCACTGATGGAGTCTCAGAGCTAATGCGAGAACAAAGAAAAGTAAACTTTGTCATCATCGGGTCACTGTAACTCAGTTGGTAGAGCGGCACACCGCGAATGCATGGGTCCCGGGTTTGTATCCCGGTGGTGACATTTTCACTTTTGTCTATTATCTCTTTAAACTTGATATTTTCAGATCCTTCTCTTTTCTATGAAACTAAAGTAGCAACCATCGTTCTTTTCTTCTTAGTTCTACTGTGACAGATAATAATGATAAATTTGTGCTTTAATCATTCAAGGCCTACTTGATACAGCATTCCTACAATATCAAACTCTGTTGTAGAAAACAACCAGCAAACAATATAAAACTATTCTAGAGTAAGCTTTGAAAGCACAATATCATGTAAGTCATTGTAATGTATCATCTCTCGTCAATAGCAAGGCGAGTTTATTAAATCCGATTCTTTGAAATGAAGGAGTGGGAAAACACTAGCAAAACAACCTAAAGTAACTCAATATTAAAACATATTACTTTTCTTGTATCCTTATCTCCATGAACAGTCAATAAAGAAGTCAATGACATCGAAACCTTTTTTATACAATTTGCTTTGTACACATATCAGCTTTGTACCTCTTTGCATGTTTAATCATAATATTTTGATAAGTTCAATAGTTTATCTCCTCAATGAAATCTACTATTATTCTTGTTGATATAATTAAATCGTCTCTGATTTGGCACTTACTACATTGCAGAAAAATGAGGTCCGCTACAATGTTTCTGATTCCCTTATGATCCGTAGAATTGATTGTAGTACCCATAACAACTTGATTCCTTCGCTAGTCCTTTGTCAATCGCGATCATATCATTGGGCACAACAAAGCACAAACCGAGAAAACATATGTTTCCTATTTGCACCTTAAGCATGGAAATTACAATTTTATTAACAAAAAACATTTGAAAGGGTGGCTTCCTTTCTTATCTGTGGACTAAAGCAAGATCACAAGAACTTTCTACCTATTTTAAGTTGAACTTGCTGACTTGGCGTACCTTTCTCCTCTCTCTTCTTCAAGATGGACAGGAGATTATAATCCTGTCCTATCATCCACCCTCTTATTTTCTTGTGACAATAGTAGTGGGTCATCCTCCGAAAGCTAAAATATGTTTGATTTATCCTGAGCCGTTCTAGCCGCAATTAGTCGCATCTAGACGCAATTAGTCGCCTCTGAAAGCTACAGTATGTTAGATTTATCCTGGGCCGCAATACGCGACACTTTTGGTGGTTTGGTAGCAAAAGACTCCTGTCTGGGATTAAATCCTAATCAAGAAAAACTTTTACAAGTTTAATCGGAAACCATTCCTTAGCAAAGAAAATAAACAATGACCTAGGGTTTACATTAGCTTTGAACGCAACTCGAATGGGAAAGAAACAGATTTACTTCAGAGCCAGGTTTTCGTCATCTAAAACTTTAGTAGTGTGCTAAATTGCAATCCAAACCACAAAGTTGTTCCATGAGGCGATTACATCATGCCCCTGAAAATTGCTGAAGACCATTTAAACATTAAATTTTGGAAGCATGATACCTTTAAAAGTTCAAATCTCTTATTCTTGACGTTGTTTGCAAAGTGAATCATCGATAGACAGTTTTATCTTGGAGTTCGTTGAGCTTGCCTTTCTCTTGTTATGGCAATGAGTTTTCATACAAAAAGGGATATTTGTACCATTCACTTGCCAGCTATGAAATTTCTCCTTTAAAAGCCCTACTTTTGCATTTTAACTTCAAGGAAACCATGTTTAAACTTTGACGGTATAATCGCGACGTGAATAACTCGGAGTGAACTTATTACATAGCAACTGATTTCTGATGTGGGTCTGATTCATTCTGAAATTAACGACGAAATAAGGCGTCAGGATACTTCACTTTACGTCTAACTAACTGTAAAGCGGATTACCAAGTCCTAGCCTGTTAAATAAGGCACAGGTTACACAAGGAACGTTTCGGCAAATAACAATGTTTTAGAAACGTTAAAATTTGTGGGAGAAATCTACGAAGTATTGCGTTGCTCTTGCCGCAAATATGGTACACTGTTTGTAATACTGCGTAATAAGCCTAATGGTTATATAAGCTATAATAAGTTGTAAAACTGTTTGGCGAAAGGGCAATGGGGACAGGTCTTTATTCTCCTCGTCATACCACGCGACTGTGTGCGATTATTGTAAGCTTGATGCTGAATACCAAGGTTTATCTTTGCTGTAGTTTTCTTACATCTATAATGCTCAAGCATGCCACTGTATATTTTTTCTTGGACTGCATGACCGGTATTATCCTGTAGAATAGTATAGCTCGATGCGCTTTGAAGCTGTAGTATTGTACAGGGACGTACCTTATTCGTAGTTGCTTAATACTTTCACAGTTTGATAGAAGGATCAATCAATTAGCTGACAGAGTACTCAAGATCTTTTAAAATAATACTCACATATCATCAGCCTTTCCACGGACCCATCGCACATTACCCTTACGCACCCTTGTGACCACGAATCCATGGCAACCTCTTAAACGTTGTTAATTGACACTATGGCGGCATGACATTAAGGAACTGTGTTCCTACTGTCATATGAAAAGATTTCGTACAAAACTTTTTCTGACCGAAGTTTCGACTGATTCCCCATCTTTTTGCCAAAAAGTTCGTTCTGTTAGAGAGATTCTGGTTTGGGAAAAGCTAGCAGGTACGTAGATTTCTTCTCGGATACTTTTTTATTTTGTGGTCTGGATACACTTCGAAACTTCGGAACTTTTAGTCACGTGATGTCATTTAACACGTGATGTCATTTAACACGTTCTCGTAAGTGGAGCCACGACCAAAGCATTAAACTTATGATCGTAGATCTCTTGAAGATGTGAAGCAAAACAGAAAGCTTCTCGCTGGCAGTAATAAACAAGCAAACAGCAGACGTACTTACAAGTTGCCTAGATAGCATAATTGTTTCAGTAAGCGGTCTATCGATAGAAGGGATTGTTTTAGCGAACAGAGACCACTCAAGGCATTAATCTTTTCTCAAGTATGCCGATGCTTGCGTTTAACTACCTCATCCCTGAAAACTATTGCCTGCTGATAAAAGCATCATATACATCGTATGTCACAATAAAAAAGTCTGCGTCTTTTACAGACAGTCACTTTGGCTATAACTTTATTCCATTCTATTCCAAGTTCCATAAGATTCTATGACATTATAAATTAACTTTTTAGAAACTGTTTCTAGTCTCTCGAGAAAAAATGTCCTGGTAACGCCTGTCAAATCTTTATGGTGTAGGGGGTGGGGGTTAAATTTTGTAAGCAAATGCCATTCGATGTCTAAATTGTTTGCAGTAATAGCAGGAGAAAACCTCTTGTTGAGCGACTGCCTACTTTTTATTCAAAAAGTTAAGAACCTTTCAGTTATCGGGCAATTATTAAATACGCCCATTGATAATTTGGTTAGTATTAGTCACGATGATTATTGAGATCGTTCCACTTATTTTCTCTTCTAGGCACAGCATCCGGCATACAGCACCGAGCTGAAATGAGTAACCGTTTGTCTTTGGAGCTTACCTCCAATCCTGAATCCACATGCCTTTATTCCATTTTTCAGGTAGCTGGAAGCTATTGTGTTTGTAGGGTAACTGGAAAATCCCCTCCCCCTGAACCCACGCACTTTTGAAATGGGGAACTTCGCCGATGTTTTTGCATTTAGGATGGTAATTATCCGGGGGCAATTATCGTAGGTGGCAGTTATCCGGGGGCAAGTTTCCAGGGGGCAATTTTCGTAGAACCTGCTTGTAGAATCTTTCATTACAGCAAGTAGACTACTCAGCAGAGTCAGTTACATGATAGGTAGCATCATCATACAAACAACACAGCTTAGTGCTACTAGACGTAATCTATTTATTATCAAGTGGAAAAGCATTTTGCATAGTTTAGATGGCTAAATAGTGACATTATTCACCACCATTCATGTTCATAGAACTCGGCTTGCAAACATTTACAAGTAAGTTCTAGTTAGAATTATGTTAGCTGGATAATGATTAGTCTCGGATCATACTTGCTTATCAAGTCGGGGAGTGGGTAAGCAAGAGTTTGTTGCTGTATTTAACAGGGTAAAACACATTTTCAACTTGTTTCTAGAGAAAATATCTACCCTTAAAGGAAAGCTAAGAAAATTGCTGCCAATGACACCCTTCTCCTTTTCAAGGCCCTTATTTATCTACATCCCCCTATATGGGCATCCTTTACACACATTTACAGCAATGGACAGAAATTGCCTTTCTAAGATGTCCTGGCAAACCGAGGACTGCACAGTCGCACATCATTAAACTAACACAGGCAGACCAGCAGGCCTACATCAACAGCATAGCAATAATTGGTTCATTTTGCTGTGGTTCTACATCCTCTCCCTTTACTAATGGCTCTGGTAATGAACTTACTACAGCACACTAATATGCATGAAAACAGTAAGCGATAGTGTCTGAAATGCAAAGGCGTGCCTACTTAAAGAATACTGCCAAGGGATCATTATCAAAATGCGCCAAATTCGACGTTTTCTTGACCTCCTTGTTACTTGCTTTCTTTAAACGCCGTGCCATGTAGTGGTGATACGCTGGTAGCGTGCTTGCGAGTCGATTCCTTGATTTCTCACATTTTTCACCCATTATCTTTGCATCACGCAAAAAACGGGAAAAAGCTGAGAACAGCAAGCAGCAACAACAAGTACTTCTCACTGGCGTTGAAACTCTTACAGGAAGAGCTACATTCTCGCTTCTCGTACTTGAATTTCTCCTTTATTTTTGTTGGTTTCATCTTTTTCTAATAGAAAGTAAAGAAAGCTTTAATAATTAAGGAGGAAGACATGGCAAGAGATCGAATCACATCATGCGAATAATTGATGCACGTATCTTATTTGTATCGAGGCTTCGACCTGCTTGTGGGAGGTTACAGTGAAGACAACAGAAAAGAGAGAAATGTTAGAGGAGTAGAATAGAATAAACGATTTATCTTAAATCACGACTAGCCCAACAAAAGGACATCTTGATGGTAGCAATAATAGCTTAATCTAAAGTAATTGTGAAATACCATAACTGTAGGCAGGCCTTGTCTAAAAATTAGTTGCTCCGTTTCTTGGAGACATTTATTATTGTCGCAAGGGGCTTTGTAAACAAATACTCAATGCTTCTATGGCCATCACATAATGCATTACATATAGATTTTGATGAAAGTATGAAAGCGCAAGAAAACGTAGACCGGGAAAGAAGCAAAACCTAAAGACCTTTGTTTACTATTTATAAATTATTTTTATTATTTTCTTGTGATTAGCTGTTAAAATATTTGAAGTCGGCCACCAACATAAGGAGACCTACAAATTTTAAAATCAATTAATATATTGTGTCAAAATATAGAAAAATCACAGAAATAACATTTTTATTAAAGCTTACGAAAGCAAGAAATGCCCCCTTTTCTCCTCTTAGAAACGTAAGGATTTCCGATGTATAGTACGTCTCTTTGAGCTCTTTCTTCATTCCATGGTTCCAGCGTATGCCTTTCCAGTTGTGCTGTCTGTAAGAGTAACGGTAAAATAACATCAGCAGAATGGTGCGTAAAATGTGCTTTTATTCAATCACTTTGTGTAAAGCAACATCAATTTACATTTCAGGATTATACATGCATGAGGACCATACAGGAGTGGTGCCATTGAAAGACGCTTATCGATGAAAAATTTAATGAGATGTCATAAGTTTATCAATATCATAAAGAGCAGTGTTCCTTAAGTGACCAGTGTGACGTCACCTAAATAGTACGTCATCGGAAACATAGAAATACTGGGAAAACTTGTTAAATATGACTGGTAACCACAACGTATTGTTGAAAATTCTGTGAAATTCAAAAGTGAAATGAATACACACGCTTACCTTGATAGATTATATCTAGTATTGCTAAGTTTTATTATAAAAATAATAGACCTACCCTAATCATAGGAAAAGTTGCTTTTGTTTTATTAAGAACAAATTTTGTATCCTCCAGGTCGAGTTTAACTGTCATGCTAAAGAATTATGCAAGTTTTTCAGTTGATATATAAGTATAACGTGACAACGATTCTCAAAGCAAGTAAGGAAGCTATCCTATCTTAATGAAAACCCCTGCACGACAGGACTGTACTTCATTGAATAAAGTTCATAATTTCATCAACAAAGCAAAAGTGCATTCTTTCTGCGGATTAAAACGGTCATTGCTCATAGCTGAAATAAGTCTTGAACGCATACGGGCATTTGATACTTTTGTTAACCCTGCCACTTAGTTAAAAATGATTTTCTCTCCAAAAGATAGTATGGTCTCATCACCTCTGTTCGGAGTGTTGCAGACATAGATAAAGAACTGACCAAGAGCGCCGTGAGAAACCTGTTATGGCAAAAATTCCCCACGCAAACTAGCAACCCTAATGGAGCAATAACGAAGACTATATCAAATATCAAAGACTCCAAATATCAAGACCGCAATCCAGCCTAGTTCTTTCTATATGGTTGTAGACCAGTAGAATCATAAGTTGAAACGAAGGATATAGAACTGTCTTCGCAAGGACAATGTCCTCGGTCTCAGATATCCCTTTTCTTTCATTTCAATCTTGAACGGACTTTCCTCTAAGAGCTGTGACTTTGATTGATGTTTTCTTTATTTGTAAGCAAAACCTTTTAAGGAATTATTTCAGCTTATGATAGTTGCGATTCACCATGAAATCCACGAGACCGTTATTATCCCATTCTATGTTACATAACATAAAAAGTACACATTGAGGCATTCAGAGTGGAGCATTAGGGGGGGGGCGGCAGGGGGCGAGCATGACTAATATTATTACAAATAATACGATTTGGTGCAATTAAATGTGTTCTTTATCAACATTTTTAACTCTGAAATTTTCAAAAGCAGAAAATATCTCCAATTTAATAGGTTGCAAATGGAAAATCGCGACGAAACCAACTTATTGTACGTGTAGTCTCTGTAATCAACAAAACAGTCTTATCATTTTGAGCAATGTTAGTGGCTCGGAAAAATGTGAGATTATTTTCTTACTTTGGTCAGGCGGTTGTTAATTCGTTTAAATTTTGACGAAATAAATTTCGGTAATCCCTTTTTCAGAGACTTCAGTCAATAAAGGGCTAGAATGGTATCTCATTTCTTTTAAACCAATCAAAATCTGATTTACGGTCTGTTTCCTGGACAACCATGGTTGTACCAAAATGATTGTTATAAAATGTTCAGTCAGAAACAATCTATTCAAGCCCTTGTAATTTTCGTGCCCGGAAAGTTCTCTTGTGTTTTGAATGCTGTTTATACGCAGGGAGTAACCATAATGCCATGAACGATCTACCGTTAACCACAATCTACTATCTCTAGCCACAAAAGAGGAGACATACTTGTTAACATAAGAAGTCTATAACGGTGGGCAGAAACACAGGTCTCTCCACAAACAGGGACACCATTCAGTGGCAGTTTTAGGGGGTAGCCGACAGGGCCATGGTCCCCACGCCTCAATGCTAAGAAAAAATTGTGTTTCTAACTGCCCATATCAATCTCATGAAAGTAAGTGAAAACTAGAAACTGTATCCACTGGAAGGAATAAAATGCCTCCGGAACTACCGCCGTACGATCATGTCTGAACTTCCTTGCAATGAGTGACGTCATAGGGCCCCGCAATTTTTTTCGGCCCAGGGCCCCGCACCCTTCAAAACCGCCACTGACATCATTAAGGAAGTAGACATTAGTGTCTACTTAAATATTGGGATCTGCCGTATATGTCGGAGAAACGTTGTATCGCATTGTTGTTGTCGCGAAAAGGAACCAGTGCTCCTAACTGTAACCAGCTGTGCTACCTATGTTACCCTAATGCCCCCTTAGATTCTTGTACCTTACGAAGCGGAACCAATAGTAAAATAAATCAGTTCACTAGTAAGGTAGTTCACAAGAACAATATCTCACAGCATTTAACGGAAGCCTCAAGAGACATCAATTTTCAATCTTCTTAATTCGAGTAAATGGAGATCAGGAAATGATTCATTCAGTGACAGCCATCTTACAGCCAAAATATAGGGAAAACAGGACGTTCGAACCTTAAGCCGGGCTAGGAGGAGGCAAAACTTTCAATGGTTTGCTGCGCTACGTGACAAGTGGAGCTATGGGCAGGATAGTGTCCGTTTGCTATATTGTATATTGTTATCAATTTGTAAATAACTTAACATTGACCTTATCACATAGCCTTCAAAGCACAAAAAGTAAGTAATAGCGAAAGCTCAGACCTTACCTAATTGATACATTACCACTTCTGCAAATAATGGCTATGATACTGTTATTATATGTCCATTATTAGTAGACACTGTCTTTGCCCTCATATACCATGATGACGATGACAAGAAGTGAACAAATACTTTTCTTACCCCTTTCTGTATTTCCTGTTGAATCCTGACATTTTAGGAGAAAAGTTGGACAGACAGCTTGAGAAATTCCTCTGACGTGGGTAGTAGAGAATATAAACCAAGCACATTTCATCTCTGGTTGACAAACCGCCCTTTGAAAAGAAAAGTTGTTTCTTGCAGTTCAGTAAATGAAAAAGAAGTACAATAAAAATATCCATTAAAAATGAAAAGGTATTTTCTATACAAAAGAATAACGTACGAGAAATTGATCAGTGATTATGAAGATTGTATAGCCTGTGTCTTTGACTATCAATATTAGCCACGTCTCCTGACGGACATAGTTTTCCTTTAAGGCTCCAAGCTCAAGATGCCGCCCATTTATTTCAATTCACAGATTGGATCCGGCTTCAGCAAATCTACGTTTCTTGGACTTCGAATTTGCTTTGCAGCTGCTTACATCAACCTACAAAAATCAGCTATCAGGACAGAAACATTTGGAATGGGGCTCACAAAATGCTAATCTTATATAATAATCGAGAATGTGAGTGTGTGTTGAAGCGGAAAAGGCGGCCACACCTCTTTGCCTATCATCTTGAAACTTTGTATGGGCACTCTCCTGGAGCAGGGGAAGATTTATTAGCGGGTTTGCAGCCTCAGAGGCCGCTAGAGGCCAAAGGTGTGTAAAAAGTGCATTACAAGACTTCCCTGATGTGTCTTATGAGCGTATTCCAAGTGTAATCGGAACGTTGCAATGTACATACATCTATTGTGTGCAAATTGCATTAGAACCGCCTTAAGACTAAATTCCAAGTGAAATCTGCATGCTGGAATGTACTTATATATTGTGTGCAAAGTGTATTAGAACCGTCTAATGAGCGTTATCCAAGCAGGTGTCCTTACACAAGAACTCAAGTATAACAATCCCTATCTCATTAGAGACTTTCAGTTCATTGACAGTAGAGCAATGTCTGCGTGTTGTCTTTTGTCACCGCAGCATTCGTAAACTTACAAACAAAACTATTTGCAGGCCTAAGCTTCCCCGGCAGTGCCGGTACATTCAACTAGTGCATAATATACAAGCTCGGAAGCTTTTAGCTTATAGACTGACAAAATTATATGATTCATAAAATAGTGAATACATGATGATCTTGTCATAAAAAAATTCTCGGGAGAGCTCCAGTCGATAGCTTTTTGACATTAATTCCAGTCGATGAGTTCAATCTACAGCTTTTACCTAGTGAAAAACGTACGTCACAGAAGAGGATATTTACTAAGGATTTGCTGTGGATACAAACACCCATGCATGCAAATTCCCCTAACTTCTAATTGGATACTTGGCAATTATTATTATCATTGTTATTATCATTCGAGAAATTGCTATTAGCTGGGAGTGATATTTTAGAGTGCCAGCTGTTTACAACTAGTAAACTAAGGTAGCACTTTTATCACGCAAGTACTTGCCGGAGAATTCTTGCCGTCCCACGACGTACTGTTTATTATTATTATTATTATTTTCTAAGAGCTTTCGCACAAGCTGTTCTTGATGCCGAAATATTCCTCTTGGGCGGGC